>NW_019379508.1:902133-915631 GCF_000648655.2 Copidosoma floridanum | reverse complement strand
AAGTATGATTGTATCCTAAGTCACAGTAGTATTGCAAGGTATTTAGTTAGCATTAAAAGCTAAAACTGTTGGAAGTAATGTAAAACTAACCATATATTTAACCTACAACATATCTTCGCCATAGCTCATCCCCAACGTTTATGAAACATTCTAAATTGAGAATTTAAGCATAAAGGTATGACCATTTAATAAACATTATGTACACAAAAAGACATCAGCATGAGACTATGGCTATTAGTGTCGATAAAGACAAAATATTTTTAATTGCCTTTTAATACATGTAATTCAACTACAATTTTTAAATGCAATAGTTACTGTTTGCGAAGATTTAGTATCAATGTGGTCATATCATCGTATTCTTTTTATTCTAATAATAATCCTAATGACGCATTTACTAAAAAACGTTCGAGATCTTTATTTCTCTTAATAAAGTTTACGTAAGAAAGTATCATCATTATTTTTCTTGTTTTATTGCAGTTGCTAGTTTAGAATTAGAGAAGCTCATTGGAGGTAGCTTCCCAAATAAAAATGAAGACAAATATCTAATTTCCATACAAGTTGTGAGACAGCATATTTGTGGAGGTACTCTCATTGCTTCTGATGTAGTTTTGACTGCAGCGCATTGCTTTCTCGATAAAAAAACCTTGACTTATAAGGACAAACCATACTTTGCGGTTGGAGGGATGACAAATACAAACGACACCACATACAGGAAACGCGTGAATACAATTTATATTCACAAATTTTATACAAAATACGATAATGGCCTAGTTATTAATGACATCGCTCTCTTAAGGGTAAGTACAGAGTTTAAGATTTTTATTTCTTATACAAGATTTCCTCATTCATTTTTCTGAAATTGAGATATTATATTCTAAATGGTTGTAGAATATTATAGTTAGAATTTTGAAATTATTTCAATGTACCTTTCATTTAATATGATACCTTTACATCTTTTAATATAAATGTAAGCATACTTATCTAAAGTTGCATTTTAAAATATGATTCATCGAGTTTTGTTTTTTTACTGTGTAACACACCAATAATTTCTTTTATAATGCATCCAAAGAAGACTATATTTACTATTCTTGGACAACAGTGTAAGTGGCACTATGTTCAAAAAATAATGAAATAATTTAATCGCATAGATTTTTATCATTTTATCATTTGAGTTGTTCACTATCATTCCAATACAATTTTTTTTTTTTTTTTTTTTTATAAGACGTCTAATGACAATTTTTTTATTACTCATAGATTTTTGTACCTGATGAGGGCCGGGACATAGTCCAAACGGCTGAAACGTCGTTTTGTTTTATAATAAATACAAAATTTGGAGGTAATTCCCTTACCTCCCCAGCCTCTATGTATCGTTTGACTTACTTTCTTCTATATTTTTAATTTAAATTACAGTTAAAACAGAGAATAATACGTATTTGTATATATTTACCTACTGTACTTGTGTAATTATTATGCAACACTTCTCACACATAATCTCAAGTGAACATAAACTCAAAGACGTACACACACAACCTTTATGACAAAAACTCGTCATGCTGCCAAATACTCACACTCCGAACTTCCACCCCCTTGCTACTTAGCTGTAATGAATGTCCTCAACGTAATCATAAAATTTTTTTGTGTCAAAAAATCATAACTACTTTTTTTTTTCCTTTTTTTTGAAGCTCGAGAATGGATTTAGTGTAGGTAAGCATTTACCTATTAATACGGCATTGCTGCCTAATGAAAACGAAAACTTTGTGGGCAAATTGGCAAAAGTATCAGGTTTCGGTTGGGACCAAATTGAGGTTATTGACAAGGAAGAGGTTGGTGGTTCATCAGGAAGATTGAAGCAAGAATTTGTTCATATCATGGACCCGAAATATTGTCATCGAGGTGCTTACCCAAGTATACTATGTGGGCAAATGGATCAGTCTCGCAGATTACATCAAGGCGTTTGCCGGGTATGGAATGATACATTTAGTTACATTATTGATAATATACTTATACTATTAATAAAACGAGCAAAATGAAAAACGTCCATGTTTATTAAATGTTGTCTAGTAACGAACCTTTCTCTACCAAAAGGTAAAAATTAATATGTATGTAAGAATCAAATCCATTTAAAGATTTTTTGTAAGTATGCTCGTACTTCTCGGTATAATTTTAAGTTTATATGAGTATATAAATCATTAGAAAATTATAAAATTAATTAAAAATGGTTCTGTGTACATTATCAGGGATGTAATGCTCCCCATTACACTATTTATTTTGATCAATAGTACATATTCGCTAAGTGCATCCCATAGCGTGAAACATAATTTGAACATGCCATCTTTTATAATGAATTAACTTTATCAGAAGTTTTTTACGATCATTCGATTCAAGCTGCATTAAAGTATATTATACGTTAAAAAATGATGCATGTACACTACACGTTTTATTGTAAGGCAAATAAGTGTCGCAAATCGCCACTGGTTATGCACAGAGCAAATAATGAAAATAAAAACAAATAAAAAGACCTACCATTGTGGTAGTATCACCAAAATATCATGTAGTACGGCATTTCTTTATCTAACAAATGTATATTATTTGTCTACTTGCAGGGTGACAGTGGTGGTCCTCTTGTTTTTGAAAATAAAGTAATTGGAATCGTGAGTACATCACCAATAGGATGTGATGAATCAGAAGATTCAGCAGTATATACTAAAGTTTCGGAATTTTTGGATTTTATTAACAGTGTTTTAGAGAAAAATATAACACGCGATATGATTGTTAAACATAATAATTATGTTGCCATTAAGAAACCAAACAACAACGAAATATTAACAAATTCACCTGCAGTAATACAAGTGATCGAAAAATGGCAAAATTTGACGTTGCAAATACAAGAAATTGATGAAAAAGTCGAGAAATCCAAAGACGAATTGGATCAACTCAACAAAGAACTGAATGAGAGCAAACAATATTTGAATACGTTCGATGCAACTAGTGTAAATAATCATAACACTATAATTGAAAATTATAACGAAAAAGTCATCGAATTTAATCGTAATGTGAATAACTCAAAACATTTCGTCAACTTTATAAACAATGTAATTGATAGATATAATGCATTGCTAAAAACTGAAAATGTTTTGAAAGCATAGTATAGTACAACAAGTAATGAGTTTCAACCGTATAATAAGTATATTCCAAGGGATTTTACGTGCTAAAATATTCTTTTTTTTTTTAATGATAATTAGAAAAAATTATAAATATCTGATTATAACAACTTTCTTAATACACAAAAAAGGTGCTAATAATGTATTCTTCTCTTAAATACATTGCGACCAACCAAGTAGATATTGTCATTTAAAAAAAATTGCTTTACTTTGTAATCAAGTATCGTTGAATTTGAATATTGTAAGGCGTCAGGCACTACACAGAATTTGATGTCAAGTCATTGCTAAAAATTATTTGAAATATTAAACGAACAAACATCGTAAGTGCAATTTTTCGAATAAACACAAAAGTTTTTGTGAAAAAAATCGATTAAAGCGTTAAACAATCTTTGGAAGATTAAAATAATTTTAAAAAGTTGCAAAAATGGTTTATTAATACTAAAAACCATATGGACAAGCCTAGTTCTGGCGGATAACTATGTAATATTCATTTTATTTTATAATTAATAACATAAAGTACATGGAAGCAGGCAATAATGTAATGCATATGAAAATTATATTCAAAATAAAGTTTAATTAAAAGTGTCAATTTTCCCTATCTGAACTTAGTTTTTATTGTTACAATTTGCTCCTAAGGTGTCTGCTTGTATATGTACATACACATATGAGTGACGGATGTAAATCATTAAATTACACTTTAAAAAAGTGTAAAAAAAAGTAAAGTGATAGTGAAGATGTAAAAATTAGCTTGATTTTTCTCTTGAAACGTAACATAATGGATCTAGGATGATAGCGTCTATATCACCCAATATTAATCGATTAAAGTATTTAAAAAATCATTGATCAAGTAATTGATGTATCTCATACAGTTACTTTTTTTTAATAAAAACATTACTGTATTAGAGATGTCTTTCAACTTTTTGAAATAATTCTGGTACTACTGGTAATACTAGTACATTTTTTAAATCCATACAATAACAAAACGCAATGTTAATTTTTCTCAGATTACAAAAAAAACAGTATTAGGGATAGTCGATCAAGTATCAAGCGCGCCCTATATCTCTATTGTTGAGGGTCTGACTTACAAAAATATAAATGAAGTTAGTGTAAATTAAGATGAATTACAATTATTATGATACAGTAACGCAAAATGAGAGAAATAATAGCAGATGTACTATAGGTACCTCTTGTACTATACTTATCAAAGCACATGTAGATGGAGAAGTTACCACTGCTAACGCAAATTACCACTAGTAGTTACGGTAACTTGGTGAGCTTCTATTCGCTTCGTGCAGCAATTTGAATCAACATCACCTACAGGGGAAAAGATGTCGATGCTAACTAACAAGATTATACAGCATCCGATAGACAATGATAGATTACAAGTATTCGTTTCAACAATAATGAATATTTAACAACTAAAATAAGTTTTTTCAGTCCCAAGTAGAATGTTAAGGGAGCTCACTCACTAAGAGAATTAACGTCAATATATTGATAACACTTTGAACAGAGGTTAATTAGTGTATGAAAAACCTTTGATTCAAATTTTAAGTCCCTTCATGGCTTATAAAGTGAGATATTGTTAATTTTATTATTGAACTTCTAACGTACAGTCTTATGAGAATCAGTAGTGTTCTGATACATAACCTGCAATATCTGGATAATCAACGTGAAGATTTGATTGGAAATTTTTTAGAAAATAGCTTAAAACTTGGTGATTACGTAACTATGGTCTCATCTTCACCTGTGGCTTATGTAATGAGCAATAAATTAGTGAATAAAATAATTCTCCTTCGAAAGCTACCGTTAGTACGTCGCGTTATATCTGTATATATAGCCATGCAGGTTACAATACTGCTGATCTTATGCATCAAAAAGGTTAGGTACGAGTGAAAAATTTCTAGTATGAAATGGATATAATGTATGTGTGAGCAAAATGAATTTTACTTTTTAATGTGCTGATTTAAAAGTACTTCACAAAATAAATTGATATTCGAAAAAAATCGCTATATTCACTAACAAAATGCAACCATGAAAGGAGAAAAAAAATTTTCTTTAATCAGGTACTATTAAATAGGTATTCTTCAGCTGGAAAGTATACTTAACGCCCAAAAACATTACGTCAGTTAAATATTTATTACTGTTGAGACAAACGCTTGTAACAGATCATTGTCCATAAAATTCTGTGTATTCCTGTTAGCTAGCATTGACAGCTTTAAATGATGCAAAGAATGTTTTATTTAAATTTATTTTAACCACTATTATAATTAAAATGTGTAGAGTTTAAATTTGTAGAAACACCTGCCTTATACCAAAGTCAGGCAAATTTTTTCAAACGTTCTTTAAAATAATTTTATTTGATTGGTTAATTACAGAGAACATTACATCACAACATTAGTTTACAGTCAGCGTATTCGAATAAAACTTTATTGACGCAATACGTGCATATATCTTAAAGTATTTTTAAAGTTATGTACGTTTTTTCCCACTTAATAAACACGATAATAACGAGTCTTGGTATTGGCAACTACTTAGTATGCCAAATAGAATAACCTGTTATAATTCAGGTGACATACGGTCAAATTTTCCCGCTCTATTATTCACTCAATTACTTCAATTTTAATATTATTAGTACTATCGTTTTTTCGCCGATATTTTTTTGACTTAGCTACTGTTGTGTAAGTTTTCCGGAGCTGTTTGAACAACATTAACAATAGCTCCAATAATTTTAAAGACCAAAATATAAATTCCATTCACAACATAATGAAACGAAGCAAATCAACACATATGTGTATTAGGCTTATCTTAATAACATGTCTACTAATTTTAGTTTCTAAGGCGAATTTTTCTATCGTCATCGTACAGTCAGAAAATTTCACTAACAGCTATCAAAATGATGCGTTCCAAAGTATCAAGGGTTTTGGTAGCGTCTTTCTTTTTGTTTGTTAGTATTGGTACGTTAATATTTTTTTTGTATTTAAGATCAATTTTAAGATTACTAGAGATAAGTATTAAAATTTTGTACTATAGTAGAAGTAAACATAATTGGGAGATTATCTCTTTATAATACATATGCGGCTCTTTTCTACTTAAATACTAAACAACTCAGTTCTTTTTTAAAGTTGTATGTAGATAAAAAATATTATTTTCTGTACTTATCACATTGTGATAATGTTACAAGTAATAAATAAGCTGATAATGCGTCAATAATACAAATATTCATATTATTCAGAAGCTAACTTATCATTAACTTATAATGTTATGTTAGTTTTGGCTCGAGAAAAAAATACCGTAGCTCCACGGCATAAAGTACTATAAACTGACATAACTTTTACCTCACCAAAGAAATCATCAGAAAGCTACGCATACGGTAATACGGTGTACTTAAAATTCTTTGGTTACGATTTCATCACTACTTTTATAGTAGAGGATTCCGTAATAATTATACAGTTACCATACTTGAACCTCTTGGGCCTATAGTTGAATTACGGCATAAGTACTTGGGCATTTTGGGCATGATTTAATTACGATGATCCTGAAGTTCAGAACGTTCTGGGAACAAAATTTTGAAATTGATATAAAAAACCTATTAGTTATCAAATATATAAAAAAAATCATGTGCTTGACACATCCACGACTTGTCACATATTAGTATATTACCTAGTATGTAGGCCAAAAATTAAACTAGCTATTGCACGGGTGGCTGATCGAAGGCCAAACTCATGAACGGCTGTAATTTACTTTTTAGTCTAGGTGCGTGTATGTTTTTTGCATACACACGCTAAAAAGTTGTGTTTTACTAAACTGTAGAATTATGAGGTTATATTGCGCAAGTACGAAAAGTACGAACTGTCAGCGAAGTATGCAAAAAAATACCAGACTATTGAAGTAAGACACAACAAAGACGTAAAGCAGGTGATCGTCGATAAATGAAGCAAGTATCAAAATCACCAAACTCATGAGTGCCATTTTTGACAAATCGTTTGATATTTTTTTGTGTCTATCTAGGAAAAATATTAACTTCGAATGCGTTTATGACATACAAATACCATTCATTCCTCTTGATGAAAAAATCTGTTTGGGCTGTATTTGCCATTTTTGGGTGCCTTACTGGACATTATTAGCAGTTGAAAAGTATTTCAATTTGGTTGAATGTTAAGAAAATAGTGTTAAAATTTTTTTAGTCCTAATAACAGTTTTTCAAACGGAGATGCTAATTCCATCATACTACAAGTATAAGTTCAAACATTGGTTTGATCTTTTTACTTTTTTGTCCCAATATTTTTCAAAAGTATCAAGTTATCTACATTTGATCAATGATAAAAAAAAACTTTTCAAGAAAATATTCCTGGACAAAATTTGAATGACATCGCTATCGTAAAGGTAAATCTAAAAGCGATAGATATAATCTATGTAAATTATAAGCATCTAAGAAAATTTTTTACTTTCTATTTTGCCGTAGCTTTACGAATATCTTTGTTTTTAATGGAATTAAAATTTTTTATGTTCACTGTGTAATTATAGAGCTACGAAAATTTTTCTTCTAACTAAGAAAATAGATGACATCAAACATCGATAGTGTTTCGATCATAAAAATGATTATCTTGTTTATAATCTTAATTGACACATGAATAACGAACAAAAAACAGTATAAAATTAGAAATCCTACCTCAGAATAGTTTTTATTATATTGACAGACAGAGTGGTAATGTTTTTCCTTGCACTATTTACTTTTATTTAATGTAATTTATAACCAAATATTTATTGTATATCTCATTATAATAAACGCATGTATGTACACTCAGTGCTAATTATAACTGTCATAGCGATTTGTCAACATACGGTCAGTGATGTCTTGGGACATACAATATTACAAAGACTTACCAATCACCTAACAGATAATATTTTTCATTCTGCGACAGTTATAATTAGCACCGAGTGTAAGTTTACCGTGTATGTATGTCAACAAACACAGAGTGAGTATGCTATTGAAGTAAAATGAAACAGATAAAAAAGAAAAATGTACAATATTCATGCATTTTTGTAACTTACAATGATTTTTTGAGTAATCAATGTTCATAATTTGTTTAATTATAGGGTGACAGCGGTGGACCTCTCATCTTCGAGAACAAGGTTGTTGGAATCGTGAGTACAGGATATCCACTCTGCGATGAATCTATTCGGTCAACTTCTTACACCGATGTTTCAAAAATGTTAGACTTTATTAACAGTATGTTAACCGAAAGACCAACAAATGATGTATTATTTTACGACAATAATTATGTCGTACTTGATATGCCGCTTGCTAATCCAAAAATAACTACTAATTCGTTTAAATTAATCAAAGCGCTTGAAACTTTGCGAAGTATAGATATGGCAAAATAAATTAGAAGAAGAATTAAATCAATTGGAGGAAAAAGTTAAGGAGAGCCAAAAAAATGTGGTACCGAATAATGGGGCTACAACTGACGATTATAATGCTAAAGTAAAAGTTTATAACGATAAAGCCAAAGATAACGAGAGAAATTTGCAGAATCTTACTTATTTTAAAAGCTTGAGAGTTAAGGAATTATTTTATTACAATGCATTGTTTAAAACCGAAACTGCGTATTTCACATAGTATAAAAATGTATTAAACATATAAAACAAATTGATACAGAAAAACATTCAGGAAATTCGCCATACATATATAACCAAAAAAAACTACATAACGTAATAAATAAAAATAAAATGTTAAAATTTAGTAGTAATAAAGAACAGATCAAAGCAGTGGGATAGAGGTATTGGATCTATTTGGAAAAGATTATTTTTCATTTAAAGATTAATTCAAAGATTCAAAGATTAATTTAGATATTGTCAACTATAAAGGCAATACAAAAAACATTTTTAAATATATTTGATTTTCATTTAAAATTAAGGTGGTTGACTAACTTTGGAGGATTAATTTACTGTTGACGACGGTTGTGTCCAAATCTGATTCTTAATTGTGTTGAAATTGTTGATTATCAGAGTCGCTTATGACGATTTCCAATAAGAACGTGCATAAAATTTACAAAATTTGTTTCATTAATTTCTCAGTTTATAAGCACCAAAAGTTATTAAAACCTTGCATTAATTTTTTAAATACATTTTTGAAGCTCTGCACAAATGTTTGTTAAAAACTGACTTCCAATTGTTTAAGGTANATCAAGTGAACTACATTTCGTGTTTTTGTTTTCATACGCGTTTGAAAACTTTGCACCTATAATTTTTTTTTTTCGATTTTATTTTTTATATAAAAATCACTAATGATCCTACCTTTGAAATTATTTTTACCATTATGGATGGTAATTTTATCGTAAATACAGGAACAGTACATTTTTCTGTTTGTCCAGTATGGAAAAATTAAGTTTCCGAAAGCCAAAAGATTGCAAAGCGATTATAAATCAGGTATTACTATTTAATAGACCAAAATTTTTTAGAGTATTTACAAAAAAAAAGTGCATTACACAACAAGGTAAGGTGAAAAAGTAACTAGAAAAAGATTTATCTTATACCTTTATGAAAATATTGGCTTCTAAGCCGAGGGAATTTCCTATTTCTTATGACCACAAATGCAATTTGAAATGGGTAGTGAATTTGGCAGTTTCAGTTTTAAAATCAGAGAAGGAAGATAGGTATTTTTAGCCCAAGTTCAATAGAAAATTTATTTCCACTGGTATACGTAAAATAAAACGATGTGATTTTGGGATGTATTGCAATAAAACAAGTGTTACGTGAGAATATAATCAATCACTATTTATTAAGTATTCAAATCAAAGGGAGGGGATACCGAGAATCTAATTGAGGGCTTGAAAAGCATCAACGGTTTAACTGGGGACTGTCATGAAGGGATCATAACCATTGTCAATTTGGTTTTTTTCTTTTTTCAGCTGTAGGTTTGGAATCAGCGAACATCATTGGTGGTGAGTTAGCCAGAGAAAATGAGCATAAATATCAAATTTCCATACAAAATGTGAGAAAACACATTTGTGGCGGTGCACTCATCGCTCCTGATTTAGTTTTGACTGCGGCGCATTGCTTTTACAATATGACATACATGACTTATGACGACGAGCCATACTTTGCGGTCGCGGGAGCGACAAGCACCGATGATGTCACTTACAGGAGACGCGTAAAAAAAATTTACATTCCAAAATCATATTTTAACGACGAATACACTGGCAACATTTTTCATGACATAGCTCTTTTACGGGTAAATACAGAATTAATGTAGATAAAACAAATTATGCACCTTTATGTATGACTGTTTGTTTTAAGCTTGATGAAGGATTCGACGTTGATAAGCATAAGTCTATAGATGTGGCATCACTACCAAATAAAGACGACAACTTTTTGGGAAGCACTGCGAAAGTATCTGGTTTTGGGTATGACCATGTTGAGGTAAAAGAAGAGGTTGAAACTGGTTATTCGTCGGGAAAATTGAGACAAGCATTCGTAGAAATTGTCAACCCAGAAAAGTGTTATACGGATGAGTTTTCAACTATGCTGTGTGGACTCATCAAACAGGCCTGGAAGCATAAAGGCATTTGCCGGGTATGAAATTTAACATTTTTTTTGTTTAATCAGTAATATTGATTGAAAAAAAAAGGAATCAATGACTATTCAACTGTTATTATTAACGAATGTGGGGGTTTTTTTTTTAGACAAAAACTGTTTCATTCGTTAAACAAAACTCAATATTTTCAATAGCTCCAATATCTCCATAAAAATGTTGATGTAAGGAACATGCTTTGATATCACAAAAACCTTCCATTAGCATCGATTCTTTTTAAACTGTTGATTTTTCACCTCAGGATTTTTATGATGCATAAATACTTTTCTTTAATTACTTTGAGTACCAAATATTTGTGATTTGTCTACTTGCAGGGTGACAGTGGTGGTCCTCTTATGATAAGTAATAAAGTCATTGGAATCGTTAGCACAGCCCCAATAGGATGTGATGAATCGCGAAGACCAAGTGGTTACACCAAAGTTTCGGCTTGCTTGGACTTTATTAATAGCATTTTAAACGAAAAACTAACCACTGACGTGTTAGTTTATGACAACAATTACATTACACTGTACATGCCAATTCTAAACACAAAAATAACCACCAAATCACCTGCATTGATATCAGTGCTTAAGGCAATGCAAAATATTGAGCCGAAATATCAAGCAAGTATGGAGAAATACGATAGATTGGAAAAAGAAATGAGTCAATCGTATGTAAAACTTTACCAAAGCGAAAAAAATCTTGATCCAAATGATAGTACTACAGTTGATGATTATAATGCTAAAGTCAAATATAATGGAATCAAAGTCAAAGAATATAGGGAAAGTATGGAAGAATTCTCTAATTTAGAAAATTTGAGAAATGATGAAATAGTAAAATTTAATGCTCTCATAGATACCGAAAAATCATATTTCACAAAATAACAGTCGAAAAACAAGTTTTTTCCGTAATAAGAAAATAACAATGCGACCTTATAAATGAAAAAAATTGTTAAAATCTAATATTAATAAAATTCAAGTTCATGAAGTTCAACAAAATATTAATACCTACGTACCAATGTACTTACTGTTTTGGCAACATCTTTTGTTTTGCTTGTTGGCGATGGTATGTATGCAATTCTTTAATATTTATGTTTGCGTTGAAAACTACCATATGAATTAATAAAATATATTTCGAATGTTCAGTATTGAAAAATATCTCTTTTAAATATCCATACCGCTCGGTTTTAGTTGAAGATTAAAATGTAATATTATTTCCAAATTTCTTTAACTGATAAAACGCTGCGAAAATGTTGTTCTTTATATCCATAGCATAGTTATAATAATACCAAAATAGCTGCATTTTTTATACTTTCACATATATGTCTATCCTTACCAAGTAGTATTGATAAAAATTCTGAAATGTGCATATGCGCATTTTACTAGAAAGTTGGTTGCGTGTTTTCTTATTAAAAATATCGGTTTTTGATAACAAAGTTTTGATGTTGCAGGTAAAATTTGTACTATCATTACATATATATTTAAAAAAAAATAAAAATTGTTTTAAATATATTAGAACTTTAGTACTCCTGATTACTGTAAATGTTAAACTTGACACCTCAATTAACAATGTGCACACAGTAATAAAAAATAATTTTTCTATTTTCATGATGATGGAAGTGGCTGCTATTTCTAGATTTGAGTCCGGAGTTTAGAGGACTATAAAAAAAAAGGTGAAGAATTCAGTATTATGAAGAACTATCTTTAACTATTGAAATTCAAAAGTCACTTCCATAGACCCAATTAACCTACAGATATACTATTAGTTTTTATAATATTATTTTATAGATACAGTTCATCGAGGTGGGGATATCTTTTTTTTTTCGATTTTATTTTTTATATAAAAATCACTAATGATCCCCAGAGTCATACTGGCATGCAGGAACTTGGAAAAGGCTAAGGAAGCCGTCGAGGAGCTCAAAAATATTCCAACTTCGTCCAAGTATGTCAATTTTTCTTTTTTTTTCTTTTCATCCTCTATTTGAGAAAAAAAAAAAAAACCTTAATTTTTTCTAAAAACCACTAAAAAAAAAATAAAAAAACGCCTAAAAGCATCATTGAGTTCTCAAGAATCCAAGGGAAACGTAAAACTCCGTAACACATAGATTATTATACTTTCTTACTCTTGATGATACGGTTGAAACGTATGATTGTTCGGCCGCGCGAGTACACGAATACAATGTCGTAATAGCAACAGACGTGGGGTTAAAGCGTGGCTTTGACATACACATCATAAACAAAACAATGACAGCGTAAAAAAAAAAATAGCCAAGACAGAGAGGAGTTCCGAGGCCAGCCGGGCGAGCTTGCGGTGTGCAAGCTAAACCTGAGCAGCTTGGCGAGCGTGCGCGAGTGCGCGAAACGGCTGTCCACGAGCGAGCCCCGGATCCACCTGCTGATCAACAACGCGGGCGTGATGGCCTGCCCGAAGGAGAAGACCGAGGACGGCTACGAGCTCCAGCTGCAGAGCAACCACCTCGGCCACTTTTTGCTTACGCTCCTGCTTCTGCCGAAAATCACGGAATCGGTGCCCGGCTGTCGCATCGTCAACGTCTCCTCCATGGCTCACGCGAGTAAGGCTACAAATGTACCATCTTTTTGCGGATTACAATCGTCATTGTTTTCCTTCTTATTCTTTTGTAGTGGGCAAGATACACTTTAACGACTTGATGCTGGATGAATCGTACAGCCCATTAAAGGCCTACCAGCAGAGCAAACTGGCCAACATTCTGTTCACGAAGGAGCTCGCCCGCAAGCTCAAAGGT
>NW_019379508.1:823182-848632 GCF_000648655.2 Copidosoma floridanum | reverse complement strand
GCACAAGTAGGAGACACTGCATCGAACGTGGGTGTCTGTCTCTCTTGCACATCCCCACCTTCATCAATGTACGAAAAAGACAGATGTCCGCGTTCGATGCTGTGTCTCCTTCTACTCGTGCTTCAGCGTCGTACGTAAGACGAGCAGTCTATATTTTTTATATGTCTATGGGGTACTTCCAGTTAGCCCCAAAAATGGCGGAGATAATCAGTGACTTTCGGACACTCTACTCTAACTAGGGTTAGTCTACAACGTACCTCCACCTTCAATATTTTTAACTAATATACTTTCACGCTGTAGGTATTATCTGGTAATTATAAAAGAAGAAAATATAAATATGTTTGACAGTACTCTAAATGACGATTTATTACTTTGGATATTGTCACAGCACAAGTAGCAAATACAAAAAAAAAATATTTTAAGCACCATTTTTATTAAAAAATTTACGAGAGTTTTATCATAACATCTACATTAATGATTTGAAGTATACATATGAGTCCACTTAAAAAAAAAAGTTGTACAGTGACGATTTTATTTACACAAATCATGCTTTTATATTCATGATTTTCCAGTTAGACTAATAATAGAAATTTACAACATACCTTTGCTTACAAGTATTACAAGAAAAGCTGCCAAAAGAGTGGGTAGATTAGTTGGCATCATTTTGGAGGCTTTCGGTGAAATTCTCTGACTGTACGACATCGACGATAACATCAACTTTATAAAGCAATAAGTGTTAATTACTTGATTATATAATACATGTAATTATAACTATAAGCACATTTAAGTAATTAAAGTGATGTGTACTATTTCTACTGTACTGTTTGGACAACTGAAATACGCGAGATGATAGACTAGTCAGAAAAACAATTAGCTGTAATAGGATATTTGATTAGAATTACTCTTGGGTGAAAAAAACAGTTGACTTGTTAGGAGCAATTCTCCATAATTTTGACGATTAATTAAATTTTCTGAAATTTACATTTACAATTTTGGGATACAAATTAAAATTTTTAAATTTCAAATCTTTTGCATTTCAAAATTAATAGTTTTTTGAAGTCAGGTTTTTGAATCTCGATAAAAAATGCATAAATCGATATGAAATTATTTTTATCAGTTAACTACTGTGATGCTGATAAGTCGTATGCTACTACACGCAGCGTAATGAAAAATGTCATGGATGAAATTATTGTATTAAATAAATAACCGAGGTATTTTTAAATTTTATGTAATAAATAAAGGAAGATATCCACTTATTATGATACTTTTCTAATTTAGCATGACAATGAAAAATTCAAATCATAAGATATATCGGTGAAAACACTACTGTTCACAAATAAAAGCTAAAAAAAGAACAGTAATTTAGTAGATAAAACACCAAGTGGCAGTACAATATTTGCTAAACGCGCCTCTCACGTTCAATAATAGTAGACAAGCCGCAAATATTTTGTCTGCATGTATTCTGACTTAATGACTTTCAATATTTATACCAAAATTTACTCATGTCGTCCTCGTGTTTGCTCGTTTGAAAGAATCGGATGTTTTTAGACTGTACGCTAACACATGTTAAATATTTCTATCATCCAACCTTATTCGTCACCGAAGCTACGATTTTTGAAAAAACTGTAGAATCACGTGTGCAAGAAAATGAATAAAAAAAATGTTAATTTGATCGAAGTTATTCGTCTGTAAAATGTAGTCTCGTAGAGGAAGCATTGTGGTGGTAAAACGTTTTCTTAAAAATACTTCAGAATTCTCTTTTGTAGTTTTTTATAAAAAAAATATCATTATTGTGACATTTTATCATACAACTTATGTTGTTCACTCTAATGTGGGAATTTCGGCTGGTTTATAAAATCAATCACATGGCACTGCTTTTATTACCACATAACTCTTTCCCAGAATAAAATATAAAAAAATTATTTAGGATCCTCACAAACAAGAAATTAGGTTCGTCATTGTTAGCAGGAGTTGCGGCTGGTTTAGATTTCTGAGTCTATCATACTTTTATTTCAACGCCATCTAACGTAGCTAATTTTGAACTGAAAAGTACCCCTAACCTAAAAGTCTAAAACGGCTAAAACTAAAAGTGTATTTTAGTTCAAAATCAACCACGCGAGATGGCGCTGATTGTAAACTCAATATTTTTTAAGTTTTTTGAATTGTTTTTAACAATTGTTTTTTTATTATGAATTGTCCACCACAGCATAACATTAGAATCCTAAACGCACGAATGTTTCAATAATTCCTTTTTATACCCAAATTAACGTAACGTATGTAAAAATACATGTAACTATATTATCAAATGTCTCCATGCAGTAGTGTACTGTTATATGTATATTAAAAATACGCCGATAAATGAATTAAATTAAATTGAAAGATCGAGTGGATAGTACCCCTTTGGGTACTCCATCGACAAATAAGAAATAAATAAGACGTTACCACCACGACCTACGTAACTTTACAGCCTCTGATTTTATCATTCTGGTAAAGAGAGCACGGTGTAAGATGTACGTGAAGTTATGTATAGTAATTAAAGTAATTACTACTAAGTAATGCCATATGGTCGATTTTATTAAACCATATGAATATCTGTATTTTTGGAGGTCGACTTTTGGGTAAAAAAATAGATTGTAAACTTGCCGCAAACAACATAAACCAAGTCAACTTTTTATTATCTATTTAAAAAATTAGTTGCGGCTGGTTTATGATTGATTAAATGGCTCTTATAATATAAGGAGCAGTAATAATTATTTGGATCAGCGCCATCTAGCGTTGCGAATTTCTGAACTAAAAAGTGGCCCTAAACTTTTGAACCAGAGCTTTAGCGCGTAGAGCCATTTGGTCAGTTATAAACCAGCCGCAACTCATTACAAAGCTGTAAAATAAAAAAATAACGATACATGTGTTTTTGGCGGCAAGCTAAAAATCTATCTTATGCTTAAAAATTTATCTTTAAAAGTATAAAAACATATGAGGTCAATTTTTTAGTAGAAAATAGATTGTTAGCTTGCCGCCAAAAACACATATATCGTTATTTTTTTATTTTATAGCTTTGTCATGAGTTGCGGCTGGTTTATAACTGACCAAATGGCTCTACGCGCTAAAGCTCTGGTTCAAAAGTTTAGGGCCACTTTTTGGTTCAGAAATTCGCAACGCTAGATGGCGCTGATCCAAATAATCATTACTTGCTATATTAGAGCCACTTTAATAGTTATAAACCAGCCGCAACTAATTTTATAAATAGATAATAAAAAGTTAACGTAATTTGTGCTGTTTGCGGCAAGTTTACAATTAATTTTTTACCCAAAAGTTGACCTCCAAAAATACAGATATTCATATGGTTTAATAAAATCGACCATATGGCATTACTTAGTAGTAATTACTTTAATTACTTAAATTACTACACATAACTTCACGTACATTTTACACCGTGCTCTACCAGAATGATAAAATCAGAGGCTGTAAAGTTGCGTAGGTCGTGGTGGTGAAGCACAAGTAGGAGACACTGCATCGAACGTGGGTGTCTGTCTCTCTTGCACATCCCCACCTTCATCAATGTACGAAAAAGACAGATGTCCGCGTTCGATGCTGTGTCTCCTTCTACTCGTGCTTCAGCGTCGTACGTAAGACGAGCAGTCTATATTTTTTATATGTCTATGGGGTACTTCCAGTTAGCCCCAAAAATGGCGGAGATAATCAGTGACTTTCGGACACTCTACTCTAACTAGGGTTAGTCTACAACGTACCTCCACCGTGGCTCTACGGCGTGTGCTTTTGTCTTGTTCTCTGACGTCAAATTATAAAAACGCAACTATACAGTTTCATCATGCTTTTGTATTTCTTGACGTCAAAAAACTACCAGAAAAGCTCTAAGCACTTGTAAAATGGCCTTAGGTGAGTAATTATAATCAACAACAATCAGCTGTCTGCAGTGACCATAGTATCATCGATAAAAAAAAACAACATGAAATAACTACTTTAGTATAGCATAAGGAACTGCGCTTCTGCGAGTTAAAGTGACGCGACAAGTGGCAAAGATTCATTGAATTTGTTGCGCAGTTAAACGTTCTGTTGACATATTTATTATTTTTACATTTTTCCCATCAGTAGTTGTGCCTCAGTATATCAGTTATACTGCAATACAGAGAGTGAAGATACTTTACAAGTGTTCTCGTTGTTTTACTGTACTCCTGCTGTTACCTGCGATGGCTGGGATGGACCAAGACGATGTTCTGACGATACTCAAGATTTTGATGATTGGCGAGACGAATGTTGGAAAATCTAGGTACATTAGCAGATAAACTTACCAAGCTTGGGCGTGAGATTATTTATAGATGGGCTCTTTTTTTTGGAGTTGACAAAAAGGGAGAGGATTTGGATTAACTATTTCTTCTTTTTTGGTTCCTTGACTTTATTGTATTGCTTTACATTTATCTTATATCATACATTTTATTGCAGTATTTTGCTGAGATTCACAGAAGATGAATTTCACGACAATATACAAAACACAGTGGGAATGGACTATAAAACCAAAAAGCTCACCATCGATGGCAACACGGTCAAGCTGGCCATTTGGGTATTGTATATATCTATATTATGCGCAATCTACTTTTGTGACTCATCAAACTCTCTCTGCATGGCGTTCCTTTAAATAACCTTCTTTTGGCATTAGGTGCATCCTTAGTTGGAGTAATCCTCATGAAGTGATTACCATTATTATTTCATGTCATAATGTACCGAACGTTTTATAAAATTCTTGTTAATGTCAAATTCTTTCGTTTTTTATTTACATTTATTGCCTCTGCAATAATTTTGCTCACTTTTCTTTTTGTCTTACATCGTAACTTTAAAAATTTACCTGATGTATTCACGAAAATGAATGTCTTTTTGTAACAATCTACATTAAATATGCTCTCAGGATACCGCTGGGCAAGAAAGATTCCGTACTTTAACACCAAATTACTATCGTGATGGTCAAGGTGCTATTTTAGTCTATGACGTGACAGATAGAAGTACATTCACAAGGTTGGACACATGGCTAAACGAATTGCATACATACTGTAATAAAACAGATATTGTCAAAATGGTAGTGGGCAATAAGATTGATCTGCCTGATAGGCAAGTGAGTACCGAAGAAGGCTTGCAGTTTGCCAGAAGACATCAAACACTTTACATTGAGAGCAGTGCTAAAACAGCAGATGGTGTTAAATGCTGTTTCGAAGAACTTGTACAAAAGGTTTGTGGCTGTAAATTTTATATTTTATGTCAAACAGGAGCCATAATGATAATCATAATTATGTTTACTTAGATCATACAAACACCAGGTCTCTGGGACACGTATGCCTTCAAGCCTTTTAACAGTGGCAATGGCACCAGTGAAGCTAGGCATCGCATGGGAAGACGAGGAATGCAGTTAACTGACGATTACGAGCCAGAAAATACATACTCAAGCTGTTACTGCACTTTAATTTAATATCTTTTAATTTACAAATATGTTTAATTTTATATATTTTAATTAACGGGTAAGGTACGAAAAATTGCGGTTTTTAGAGCTCGTTCTAAAGGAACCTTGCCTGCCTCCTTGTTGGCCGGGAGACCTCTCGCGCGGCAAAGCAGCAGTAGTTTTGTCCGTAAAAAACGGATTTGAGTGGCGCTTAGAAACTGAAAAGTAAAAAGGATAGTTGCAAGTAATTATAGTACTGCGCTCCTAAAGAATGACAATTTCGTGACGATGGGAATGATACCAACCTCGTCCTTGTAACCGTACTCCAGCCTCGATGATGATGAACTGGCCTGCTGGATACCGGAAATTTTCTGACCTGGCGATATCTTATGCTCCCTGGGGCAGGCTGCACATCAAAATAGTATTTTGGAGAGTGTTTTTGGCCGCTACCACATCCCGATTCCATTTGGAAAATGCGTTCCTGTTCCTGTAAGTGAGGCAGTCAGTCTGCCCGTTGGCTGCATTGCTTCTTTCCAATGTGCAGCTGCTGAGAACATACTGCGCACCTTTGAGTGGTGAGGTACTCATTGCTGGTGTATATCTGTGAACAAAAAAAGTAGACATTACTTGACAATTACAATTTAGAAAAATAAAAATTCCATAAAAATATCGACAACTTACAATCAAGTTTTCGGGATGATCTTTAGACAAATCCTTCAATCTCTTGACGATGAGTGACATGGGAATCTTGCGATGACCATGGATTTTTCCTGTTACACTTGTCTTTCCAAGTGCCAGAAAAGTGGATACGTGCTTTCTCTCTTGCCCTTTGCAAGTCCCAAAAACAATTTCGTTGACCAAACGGTCTACAAGGCTTCGAGTTCTTATTTTTAAATCAAATTTTTGACGTGACCAAAACTTTTTTCAATAAATTGGACCCAAATTATGAAAGTACAAACGTTTATATTTGGTAAAATTTCATGATCCTTGTTGTTCTTCAATAAATTGATATTTGGAAATTGGTCCTTTAAAAATTTCATCTTCTCATCTATAAGCTGGTGGTAGTAACTTGCTCTCCATATTTATATTATGGTGACTCTTCTAGAAGCACTTCGGAACCACTAATATCTAATGAGGTCAACGTAATTGGTACCTCTCGGGTCTACTGCCGTAAGGGACTCTTTGGCCTCTTTCCTTTTGTTTACATCGACAGAATGTACATCCAGAGGAATAATAACCCCAGGGTCGATACCCGCAAACCTGTTGTATGTTTTTTTCTTGCAAACATCCAAAGCTTGTTTTTTATTTTCCTTTTTTTTATTCGTCTTCTTCGGAGCTTTCTCCTATCCTTTTTTCTTGTTTTCACCTGCTGTTTGATACCTGTTCAGGTGCACTGATTTTTTTGCATTGCCTGGGTCTGCTCTGCGCTTAAACAGGTGAATGCTGGCATCGACATCGTTACAACTTATTCTCCAATCGAAAACGAGTTTTTGCTTTTGTTTGAAGACGCTCTGTAAATCGAATAAGCTGGAAAACATTTGTTATGCGTTTTTATTAATATTGTAAGATTGCTGTATAATTTGTATAAATAAACAGCCCGCTGTTGTATTTTTTACGTTACCCAATCATTAAGTAATTAAAATTTATTAAGCTTGAGCTTTTTAAAACAATCTAAATTTTAACATTTTTACTAAAAACGAAATATTAAAAAAAAACTAAATAATTTTTGCTATAAATACTTTTTAGATTTATAATTCATTAGGGAAACCTTCTATTATAAGCATCAAAAAGCATGAGCATGTAAGACTTGTTAAATAAAAATTTTATAGCTTTTGTAAATGATGTTTTTAAATGTGAAGGATGAAAGTAATGCGATGTATGTCACTTTGGTTACTAGAGCTTTTTAAGTTGTTACATGTATAAAAAGTAATCACGATCTTTAATCTAGTGATATAAAGAATATTTGGATGAAACATATTATTAGAGTAAGACTGGTAAACAATAAATTTCATGTACAGAAATAATGTAAGATATTTATTTGTAAATAAAGTGGCCTTTGCATGAAATCAATCATTAGATTCATGATTTTTAATCCCAACTTTGGCAAACGGCTGTGTGATGACTTGATATCGCAACTGTGATCATTACATTTTTTTCCTAAACAATTGAATTATAGTGTTCAATTTCATGACAATCAATTACGTCTAATATTTTTTTGATTCTCTTAAAATAATGAGTTCCCAGATTTTAGAAAACTTTACGTGCGTACCCGTCACTATAATACATGATGATCTGAAAGACGCAGGCAATTCAAGTCACGAGCGGTCTTTGGTTTTATTGAAAAATAAATTATGGAGAGACATTCAGCACGCTTGTGTTGATGAGAAAAGTTATTATCAAGAACTAAATACTCTCATCAATCGTGGGATTTTCAGTAAAGCTGTCATATCCAAGCTTTTAAGACATGGTAAATTTTCGATAAAGCATATATTACTTTTATCTTTTTTATGCGCTAATTTAAAATTTGGTCAGGCATGTCCAAGGAAAACATCATGAAGGCTATGAAACGTGGACTTCTGAATCTTCAACCCGATGAGATAATTCCGTTTTGTGCTTTTAACATCACTCCTGACGAATTACTGTATTTAAAAATTATTTTTTATTTTATTTTACCAATTATCTTTCCACATATCAACATTCTAATGTATTTAATTTATAAAGATATCAAAGTGACGGTATACCTAGTAATGTTGACCGGAAACTGTTGGAAAAGTTAAGCGACATTGGATTTAATGAGGAAGATTGTTGGAGTATGATTTTGTCTGGACTAGTGAATCAAAGCAACTGTGATATTTTTCGTTTGTCATTGAACGACGTTGCTGCAAATAGAATTCTTAATTGGCAGAGCCCACTGTTATGCCCATCGGATAAACTTATCTCTTTCTTGGAAAAGTTAGGCATCGATGAGAGTACGATAAAGTTCGTTTCCACAAATGGATTCAGCGAAGAAGCACTCGAAGTACTCAATGAATTGGGTTTCTTTGAATTCAATGAGACGAATGAGGATTTTGTGAGTCATCTTTGAATTAGCGGGGAAAAGTGAACTTGTTCTTAAGATTTTAAAAAATGTCACAGGTACAAACGAATTTTACTCAGCATTTGTCATGCAAAGAACCATCGGTCATTTTGCAAAATCTTGAAGCTAAAAAAAAAGTTATATCAGAGGAAACAATTTATTTGAGGTGATATGAGGAATTTTCAATATTTATCCCAACTTAATTCTGTTGATTGAATTTTCTTTTTTTAGAGAAAATTTAATGGCTCCTTTGACTTGGGCACTAAGTCGAGTGTTAGTCAACAATCCAACAGACCCAATTCACTATACAGCTTGTCAGCTCATTCGCTGGAAGTATTATCTCGATTTACCAGAACAAAATAAAATAATCAACTACGTGAATGATGCTACAACGAAAAGGGAGCGATTTCTTGTAATGTTTAATTTTGGCACTTTGATTGCGTATAAAAAGATAACAATTGTAACAAATATCTTCCTAGGCTAAACAAAATTCTGTTAAATCAAGCTCTAGACAACTTTCTTGTGAATGTGGCTCAGGTGTTACGGGATAACGTTAATCAAGGATTTGTCGGATTGGAAAATTGGATACCTGAAAATACTACCTTAATTTTTATTACTCAACAACAAGATTTTGATAAAGGAAACGAGTAAGTGACAATTATAGAGCAAAAATTAATAAAAAGGGTTTTATTTCATTGTATTTAATGAGTCTTGTACATTTGTCACCTATGTGTTTGAATAAGAAATATCTCGAGCGCACTGACTGCACCCAAAAGATAATGGAATGGGCAAATGTTAAGACATCGCATAGAAAGACACTCATAGTATCTTGGCAGTGATTGTATTTTAATCACAAGTCCAAAGAAAAAGTGTATAAAGATTTAAATGCTTAAAAAATAGAGTAATCCATAACTCGAGCACGGCTGCCATGTGTATATCGTTCTCGAAATCGAAAACGCGCATAGAGAAAATGTATGACATTTACGCTGAATACTGTATAATTGACCACGAAATTTTTTCTCTGATCATTTTCCTTTAAAATTACTTTCAGACTTTTTATTACCTTTCCTAAAGCAAATTTTAGTACTTTTTTAATCACCTGATACAATAAAAGAGTTATTACCAGCAAAAATGTACAACTCTACGATTAATGCTTTTAAAACTGTCTCTACTTACAAAGTACGATGCTTCATTCCATAAGAATAAGTGATATAATGAAAGTTAAATATAAATTGACTCGTGACGGTTCAATAATAAGTAATCATTTCATGTTACAATCACAGAGAATTTACTGTTAAGTCTTTGTGAAATTTATAATTAAATGATTGAAAAATCATTGCCATATATTTACATAAGTTACTTTGACTGGTGACTAGTTTTAACAAACTACATACTCACATGTCAAAATAATACTATAAATATAGTAAACATTTTTCTTTTTAAATAGTACAACTATTAAATAATTTCGTAATATTATTAAAAGTAAAATAGGAATAAATTTGATCGAAAATGTTTTCTTCAACGACTAAAATGCGTGATAAAATTGAATAACAACCAGCACACATTGCCGTACTCTTGTTTGGTACCGACTTACGTTCAACTTTAATAAAACATTAATGTATCAAAATATATATGCTTCATATATACCCGTTAAGTCTACAATCAGAGCTCTTGATAGAATATCAGCTTTTTTCGTTTAACCTATTGTTTTTTCACAAGTTTGTATAAGTATTTGTGTAATACGGAAGTACAAGTAGTATATAGAAGACAAACCCATGGACGTTTCACAATGTCATTAACTCTAAGTTTATCTTATCAAACACCACTGGTAATTTATGTTCACTTGAAAAAAGCACTATTAAAAGAAACTTAAATAAAACTAGTAAAATATGATCCTAGTAAACCCAGTTCAAAGTATATTGTTTGTTTATTTATTAAAGCCAAGTTAAATAATCTTAAACTCAAGCTGTTTGTTCAAAACTGTTTTAAAGTATCAATTGCTATGTTTAAATAAAGATAAAATACCACTGTGATTAACTCGAATTCAATAAATTCCTGTTAGAACAGTGAAAAACTCGGTACATTCAATTATTTTCTGGCGATTTTTCGTTGCTACACTCAGACTTAAACTGAATACTCTTGGAGTTTTGCAATCTTTGCTTTATCTTCTTCCAATTCATCACGACAGATCATCAGAGTGTGGGAAAGCCCACAAGTTACAGCTGTTATGTACATTCCTTCCAGAGCTTTCACTTCCATTGGAGTTGTCGATGATTTTCTCATCTCACCAAATCCCTGTGGAAATACGAAGAGCTTTATTACGAGTTTACTGCTATTTTGCATAAGTTTTTTTTTTTTAATTAACCTTGATACTTACCAGTTCACCAAATGTAGGACTGCAGCCCCAAGCAATCACCGATTCATCAGCTGCCACAACAACGCTGGTTTGCGAGCAAGCAACACATCTAATGTCCCAGCCAGACAGATCCTGAATCGGTTTGGGGTACATATTTGCTTCCCCGGTGCGCTTCGCCTGGCCAAACAGCAGCATGCTACCATGAACGTTCAAAACAAGGCTAAAAGTGCTTCCGCAAAAAACAGCCTTGACGCCACGACTTGGTGGCTCCAAAAATTTGATGAGACGAGGTACCAGCTCGTCACGCTGCTCGTTATGACCGAGACGACCGAAACCACCAAAGCCCCAGGAAAAGGCACGGCTCCTGCTATCGATTGCTACAGTGTGGTGGTAGCCACAGCTGAAGTCTGTAATTTCGACACTGTCTAGAGGCGTGATGTGGCCATCCTTTGTCCTCTCGACGTAGATGACAATACGTTTCGGAACTTTTTCAAAATGGAAGGCTAGCTTTGTACTTGTAATGAAGTATTTGCCATCTGTATTATGACCCAATGCACCATACTCTGGACTTCCAAAGGAATGCAGTCCACCTGAAATAGTGTTGGAAGCGTTATTTTTACAGTATTACTGTTTTATTTTGATTGCTGAGAATAAATATTTTTTTAAATGTTCATTTAACTACCTTTAACGTCCAAGATCATAGAAAATTCGGCTCCACAGCCGACTTTGATGATAGGAGGACCGCTATACTTTACTTTAGTGGCAGTGAGAATTGTGGCATCAGATTTTCCAACCCCACACTGACCTAACTTGTTGTCACCTGCAGCAAAGACTATACCGCGACTCGTAAGAAACAGGGTATGATTACGACCACAAGCTGCTGCTATGATTGTGTGGCCCTTCAAGGCTTCAACCTCCGTTGGATCATCGCGCCGTTTTTCATCACCAACTCCCAATTGCCCTAATAATAAGAACAAGTGATTTTTTAGATGATTTTTCAAAATGTACAAACCGCAAAAGAATTTCATTCAAGATCATACACCTTTATCGTTTCTTCCAAATACTAAACACTTATTGTCCTCCGTGACAACCACGCTGTGAGAAGCAGCAGGTCCTGAAGCTACCAATCTCACTCTGGCTCCATTGAGATTCTTGAACGTGTGAGGGGTCCATAAACTGCGTCCGATATTCACCTTTGAACCTTTAGGTGGTGCCTTTCGTCCAGCAATGTCCCAATTGGTGAGACCACACATGAGCAAGGTTCCAAGCTTGCCCCATCCTCCCTTGAATTTTCAAACAAATAATTTGAATTAGTAAAACGGCTTATTATACTGAGAATTAATATATTTTTTACCATTTTAACAGTAAGGCAATAAAATTTTCTATTTAGTTTTCATTAAAGCTTTTTATTTCTCGTTTTGTCATAACAATTGACTAACTTGTCAGTAAAAATACTAACATGTCACTACGTGGTAGTGACAAAAACAAAACAAAAAATATCATTGAACAACCGCTTTAAAATTTAAAGTTTCCTGCACCTCTTTACCATTCAAAATTTAGTTTTCCAGTGTATATACGTCTGTCTCGCTCTTTCCAAGAAGACTACTGAATACTGTACTATATAATACAGTGGAAAACTAAAAAAAATAACCGCCACCACCGCACGCGCGCACACACACTAATGAGTAATGCCGCAACCCCCATCACCGATTGTTTTAATCCAAAAAAAACATAATCCCCGACAAACATTGTCCGGACCAATCAATCATTGTATGCCATCCGTTTAAAGAGCCCAGCCTCTCCGATGTAATAAAATTGTCAAACTTTTATGATAAAACCATAACAAACCAAACATGCCGGCCGACATGAAAATAAAAGCACACAATACAAGCGAGAGAGAAAGAGACACACAGGGAGAGAGAGAGAGAGAGCGAAAAAGGAGACGCTTCATATTCGGTATAAGCGGTACAGAGATGGGTGTACCTGTATATAGGTATACAAAAAAAATGTAACAACCCTGGAAGAGGAGAGAGATTTATGGATGGGTGTATTTACTTATATGAAAATTAAAAGAGAAAAAAAAAATGAATCCACAAGTATACTATACCTCAGGCGCGGGAAGCTCGGGAATACTGGCGAGATCGGCGAGATCGTCCTCGTGGGCGTCCTCGGCATCTGCTACGTGATTATCCTGCTGATGGGCCTGCAGCTGGGCCTGTTCGTCCTCAACCTCGGATTCGTGCTCGCTCGAAATATCCTCCTCGTCGTACTCGACTTTGCGGGATTTTTTCGGCTTGTTCTTGCCAGTCGTGCTCTTTCTCTTGGCCGACATGTCTTTTGTTGCTCAACTCCTACTTTGTTTATTCAACGCTTTTTATTAAAAGGACAACAAATCAAATGTACCTTTTAATTACGCGTATAGGCACACGAACGCACCGCCTGGCACTGAGCCGTGAGGATCGCCGGATGATGGCCGGATTCAGGTGAAAAAAGAAGGACAGAAGAGGGGGGAGAGAATATATATGTGAATGGACTGTGTATGTGCATATGTGCACACAACGCACACACTCACACTGCGCGCGCGCGGGTGCGGGTCTTTATGGCTGAAATGCTGATGCTGACTTGTTATATTTTTTCTCGCATCAGAGAGACGCGCTCGCTCCCTTCTCTCTCTCTCTTTATCTTTCTCTTTATGTGTTGTCGTGTAAGTTGTTCCCTCTTCGTTTTCTCTTTCTGTTGTTGATCATCATGCAGAGAGCAGAGTAAAACTCACCGGGTGCGTGACTGCGAGACTCCCCCTAGACTCGCCATACTACTTATAATACAGTCTTTCCAGAGATCTTCAACGTGACAATTACTTTTTTTTTTATAAGTACACGGCAACGCTGACGTTGAATACTTTTTGTAAAATATCTGAAAAATTAATCATCCTTGCAAACTTGTCAGCAAATAATCAGTCGCATTGAAATTTAATACATGTATATAAAATCTCATAAATAATTCATCAATGATGTTTTACTTCATCATGATAATTAAATTGCTTTGATGCCTTTTACAACTTGAGATAGGTACATTTTAGATGGTACTTATAGGAAAAAAAAAAAAAAAAAATCAGTTCATTTATCTGTTCTATTTGGAAGAGTGTGCTATCTAGTTCATTTCAAAAGGATTTTATCAAGTTTCATCTCAATTTTCATTCAAAACCATTTAGTTAAAATTGTCCAATTAAAAAACTAATTATTATAACACAAACAAAAGAGACGATTACGTACGTGTTTCGCATTAAAAGGAATACTTGTTCAATTGATCAATAACGTAAAAATTTTGAATGAAAATCGAATTGATATAGGGCGCATCTGGATCGTTCGTCCCAAAAACAACAATAGAATACTCTCAATCCATATCCAGTGAAAATTTCTTAGCAATTTTGAAACGAACGCTCCTGATGACAGCACATTTTTCCACTCTAAAACCGACGATATTAATGTATAGCGATGCACTGCCAGACAGTATACAATAGTAATGTAGCTCTGATGGTTAAAAATATGTTAGTAATGCAAGTACTAAGTGTTAAATAGCTATTTTTTCAAGTTTTTTTGTTTTCGTTTACCATAGCAGTCTACGAAATTAAAATGATCTACGCGAGAGTTTTCACGATAAAAATTATACCTCAAGTGAGGGGAGTAAACTGAAAAATGCATTATGAAGATCCACCAAACACAATACATATTCGAAACTTTATTGGTAAATTACTGCCTTTCCGTATCAACTGTTATGTTGAATTAGCTGATTTTTTATCCTGATAAATTGTAGCTTCGCGCTATGAGAATGCTAGACTTGATGTGTGCATGTGCAAGCTCAACCACTAGGGAGCAGCACACGACACGCACGTTATGATATGAGAGAGAGAGAGAGATAGAGCTAAACTATGCACAGTACGCGCTAAACTTGAGTGAAATTCAAATATGTCAGACACATTTGAGAGAGCAGCGATTGAACTTGCACACATTGTGCACATTAGACATTAACCATTCTCATTTGTCACTAGAAAGTAATCCTAGCATAGGATTTCCTGGATTTTCCCTAGAGGATCACCACTATTTACATTTAGTTAGATCACGTGTTTACAAGCAGGACGAAGGCGAGAGTATGACTAATAATCATCATCGAGAGTTTTAAACTAAGGCCAGATCATCTACTGTAGTGTTCACTAGGACTCTACTGTACATTAGTAGAATGTGCTTTAGAAAAAAAAATTTGAGCCACGCTATGGTAAGTATGAGTCGTATTACAATCCAAAACCGGAAAAGTAAAGAAAAAGTGTGATCGTCCGGGGCGAAGACGAGGATGATAATTATGGACGATCTGAGGTTTCATATTACTTCCGGCCGTGGATTGAACATGGTTTTTTGGATCTCCTGCACGGCCAGAATGTAAAGAAAGTTTATGGCCGTTTAATTGCGGGCAGAAAAGTTCTTTCCGGCCTTTGGGACAATTCGTTTTTTTTTCAATTTCCACTCTGGTTATTATTCTGAAAATGTTGATAGTATTATTATCAGTTTAAATTAGTTAATTTAACTTTAGTGCCATGGTTTTTAAATAAAACTTTACACGTTATAATAATGTTATTATCATCACGTAAAATGAAATTGGCATTGCAAATGAATTGTTAAAAGTATACGATTTTTCAATATATTTTATTTAAATTTTGTATAAATATGTTGTTTGAATAGTGTTAAAGCATACAAAAAACACAATGGTTGTCATTTTAATTATATATATAATCCTAAATCAAATCGACAGTACATTCGCTTTTACGCGTCACACGCGTATTATTGATTGTAATTTTTATATACGTGAAATTCATTACAAATTATCAGTTCTCTAAACGCTGAAGTGTGTATGTACATAAAATTATTATGTGATAAAATACACAACTGTAAAACATTTCTATAATACTGTGTAAATAAATACAACTAAAATGTTCAAACTAATTTTTTCTTGTTAATGATTTTGTAAAGTAGTTTAAAATCTTTATTTACAATAAAATTTTCGTACTTTGGTAAAGTCATTTCATTTATCAAGCATTTAGCGTTTTTGAAGATTCAACCATTAAATGTACAATTAAAACTCATAAGTGCACACAATCTATTTCATTCACACATTTAGAAAGTACATTCTTTAACAATAATTTTTGTAGTGTGTTTTAGAAAATATATACGTAAAGTATGACTTTTATAATTTACAATATAACTAACTATAATTTAAAGTATAAGTTTTATGTTAATAATTTGCATCAGATACGAAGTATTGCTACGTATCAGAGTCACTGTCTGGTTTTTCTTTGATTATGTATATTTTATCATATGGCTCATCTTGTCTCAGCTCTAGTATGGAATCTTTTTCCATGCCTGCAAAAATTATTTATTTTTTTTTTTGTAAATTCTGAGGAAAATCGATATCACGAAATAATCAGGTCCACTATACTTACGACTCAAGTGGTAAAGACACGTAATGAGTTCGACAACTGATGTTTCTGTCGGAGGTATGACGTCGTCGAGCTCAATAACGATCTCTGTATCTTCATTCTTGTCTTGAATGTAACTTTCAGCAATCATCCATAACTTTTCAATGGTATTTTTCAAATAATGAGGTGTCATAGTTGACGATGAGCGAGATTTAAGCTGTCTATGTGATCTGTATTGAAAAAAATATTAGATAAGTACAATACAGCGCTTATGATTTTTTTTTTTATTGAAACTAATTTCAAAGTTACCGAGGTTCAGTAGCTATTTCTTCCACAGGTTGTTGGAGCACTTCATCAGGAAACGCATCTTCGACTTCTAATGGTTGTGGCTCTGTAGGTATATTAAGGTGCGATATGTTTGGTGGTGTCACTGTCATTTCGACATGCCTGTTTCCATAAAATCATGTATTAATGACTAACTCTCGAATTTATTATATATATATGACTTTAGAAACGACAATTTTCACAACCTGGAAGTCGATACATCCGGTAGCGGCTCGTGTGGTTCTAGTGCATTGCTCGTCTCTTGCGGTAGCGCTTGCACAGCAGGCAACGCTTGTTGCTTGCAAGGCGATGCTTGTTGAGTTGAGGAATTTGTTGAAGATTGTAGTCGCGATACCAGAGTTCTATGAATATCCAGTTCTGTGAATCGTCGACTTGCGGAAGGTGAAAAAGATCTAGGCATGCCTATATAAATATCACAGTTTAATAATTATTGATCGTGTGGTCATATAATAATTAACTTTCGATGAATTTTTTTTGTATTTGTAACTTTTGACGGCTCACCATTACGAGGTTCTCTGGCTTCGAGGATCTTTGAAAAATTGTTATACAAAGGAGCTGCCCATATACAATAAGGCTTATTTTTTAAATTACTGACCATGCTAAGGCGAGTACACGGTGTAGTTAATAATACTTTTGCTGGTACTATAAAACTTTTCTTAACTAGTGTAGAGCTTGCACTCTTCTGCAATGATAAAGAGAAACATTAAGCAATAATACAATGTTAGACTGAAATCAACCCGAACATAAGATTTTACCTTTGTATGAATATTTGCATTTATTTCAAGCCTAATCTGTGTTTCTTCGTCCAAAAACGGAAGTCTTCTATTCCGGCTGTGTCTTCTTCGTACATCCAATGCCGTAACATCTAATTCTTCCAATTCAAAGTGATCTTGTCTAGTCGATGGCGGAATAACTGGTGGTACAGGCATACTTGAAAATTTCATTCATTATTTTATGGTTCTCGATATGCATCGAAAGATTTCAGATTATTCCTTTATTTGTCAATTTGTATAACTTATAATAAAAAAACTGTAAAAATTACGCTGAAGGAGGCAAGTATTTTTGTAGATCTTCATTGGGCGCTTCAATGACATCTTGCGGAGGCTCCCTTTCAACAACCACGATATTTTGTTCTTGTATTTCATTATCATTTATAACGAGTTGATCATCCTGCAGCGACTTCCTTGCATTCACTGTTGGTACGTCTACATCCATGGGTTCCAAATTTTCATGTGTCACAATTCCAGTTTTTAGTGCTTGTTCAACGTGAGATATCGTAGGCAATGGAATAGTATCAGTTGGAGGCGAAAAACGATCAGCAAATGCTTGAGGGACTCCGAGGAGATCGACTAAAAATAACGATAGGTAGTTTATTCATCTGGTATAGAAGTAAAAATTTCCAAATTTATTCAAACTTACTTTCTCCTCCTTCTGGATAAGCTGTCGGAATCGATGCCTCGGTAATGGGAACATCGGCTGTATCTGCATATTCTGTGAAATCTACCATTAGTGACCTACGAGAATGACCCTTGCGATTCTGTATTGGACTTCTAGCTGATTCAGATGGCGATGACACCGCTGTTGGGATCTATGTGAGAAAGAAAATGTACTTAAAAACTTTCGAGGGTACGAAAGTCAAAAAAGTTTTCTTAAAAAAAAGTAAGTACATACACCAGTTATTGGCCGCGAGGGTGTCAATTGAATGCGATCGCCAAGTTTTCCCTACAATAAGGAATTTTATAAGCTACATTCGTTGTATAAATAATGAATCATATCTGAAGCTGAAAACTAATATGAATGCTTACAGGTTTTTTCTTTGTGGGGGTTTCGTTATGTGGTCTTGTAGATTTGCGCTTTGGATGACGTGATGGTGTAACTGGAACTTCTGGCAAATCTGTGGAAGTTGCTTCACCAAAGTCTCTTTCCCCTACTTCAAAGAGAATAAACTGAGCATTAGAATATATCTTAATTTATAAAATAACTTGTATTTGCCAGAATTGTATAGTTACCACTGGGTGCCTGATGAAATCTTATCTCGCTCATTGAAGAATCATCTCCGAGAGCACCTAATCCTGCTGGTATTTCAGTAATTATTTGATGAGCAGGACCTAATCTAAAATCATTTTGGTATTAAAAAAGAAAAATTTACAATTTTTCTGTACATGGACATGTATTGATTATTTTTTCAATTATAAGTAAATTTTTGTACCTTAAATCAATTGAAGCTTGATATTCGTTATTATCAAAGAAAGACGGTAGCTCAGGAAAGGCATCAAATATCTAAAAACATGAGTTTGCATTAAGCAATTGTTTAATCAATTCTATGTTCATTTATATCACTGTTTATCAACAATCCTTACATTTGCCTTCGGTAAGGTCACTTCAACAATTTGATGCGTGTCTTTCCTGTTAGTCGGAAACATGTCAATTAAATTTTGTTCAGTCAACTCACGGGACGATGGTATAGATTTTTGACTGAAAAAATTGTACAAGGCTCGTTAATTGTTTAATAATGCATCTACAGAAAAAAGCACATACATATGCGTATACGTATCTTACCTCGTTTGTTTTCCATCTTTATTTTCTATAATGCTTTTAAGCAGCTCCCTACAGTCATGTTCCAGATTCTTGACCTGCTTTTCGTAAATCTTCAAAACTCCAAGCGATAGTTGTGACGCCGTTCGCAAAGCCATGCGTTTTTCTGGAGGCCCGATCAAGCACTCGATAATGTCGTCACTGGAATATAAAATAAAATCATTCTGATTTCCAAAAAAAAAATCCTCCTACCCCTCCCCGCCCAAACTTTGTAATATACGCGCATACGAGGATAAAAAAAACAAACAAAGATATATTTTTACCAAGCGGCTACGACGTCCAAGCTCTCGATGTCTTTTTTCTTTATCTTATTCGTCGACATAGCGGCTGCCCAGCAAAACGGCAGCCGGCCATTCCGATTTTTCCTTTTACTCAGAAGATCCACCGAAAAAAACATTTCTCGCCGAAGTACCCGCACACACCGAGTACTTATAGGTAATGATACTAAAAAAATACGATCAGAGATATGGAACTAAAAATACAGTTAAATAAGTAATATATATATTACATTTAGAAACCGTTTTTAAAAAGGTAGACGCGGTCGAATGTCGAAGCACGAGCTCCGTGCGCTTCCACGAATCGGAGCAAATAAAAAAAAAATACCTCTTACTATCTACTTACTATCGCGGCCCTATTGTTAGAAATTACATCGATAGGTGCATAATAACAGTCACGTAATCAAACGAATGACACTTTTAGAGTATGTCAAGAATCTGCGGTATGAAAAAAAATGTAGGATACATATACGCACATCAACGAAAAAAACACTTTGCAGGAATCGAGCTCGTACAATCGACAATGTATATTCAACAATGATCACTCACTCGCGAAAAAAAGTTGTTTGATGATCAATTAACAGAATAAGTGTTTCGGTACTTTTAATTTAGAATTTTAAAGACAAATTTTTAGGCATCGCACCTGCGAGGCTTTCGACTCCGGAAAAAAAAAATATCGATGTTCCACCGGGAACGACCAAGTTGACACTGAAGGACTTTTTAGAATGGCCAGATCAAGAGGGTTTAACACGGGGATTAAGGGGAGAAAGCGACCACTTGCCGGTTTTTGCAAGTATCGAATTTTCGGGGAAGAGAAAAAAAATTCAAATGAGAAGAGCCGATTGCTTATATTCGAAAATTTTGCGAACGTGTAACAGAACTTTTTGAATTTTAAACAAGCAATGAAGCAATTCTTAAATGGTACCAGTACAGACTTTTAAAACTGTTCTATTCCATACTTGAATAATAAGTTATGTATACTTATTAATAATAGGATTTTTGCTTGATAAATTTTTTTATTAACAGTAAATTGCAAGCGGTTTTTAAATTCAAATTCCATGTACTTATAATTTTGAGGACTTTACTTTGCTATATTTTTGTTCCATCGTGAATTTAAACTTTGTCAAGAAAATAGTTATTTTAGTCATTCTGATGATTATTTAAACATATGTGCTACAGTTATTGTCTGCATTTATGAATGCTATCATAAAAAAAAAAAAATTGCTCGGTTTTTTGAAATTGTAAGTATTGTTTTTACTTTTTACATAAATGTATCGTTTATTGTTACTTCTAAAAACTGTAGAATATTTATAAAAAAAAGGTACAACATTACTCGTTTGAACATATCATGATAAAAGCATAAAATCCGGGGAAGCCTGCCTCTCTTGTGAACGGAAAATCGCATCGCCGTCATGAGAACGTCACCTCATAGCTCCAAAACGCAAGAATCAGCTGTTTTGTATGAGAAAGAGAAGTACGAATGGTACAATTGGTATAAAACTACGAGTCTATACGAAGGAACGTCGGACTGCGAAGTAGAGCACGGCGGAGCACCCAGTACACCAGTATACTGTAGTAAACAAAGTGTGGAAAAATATAAATTAAATTTATAAAAAAATGGCCGCACCGAGTGCACCGAAGGATGTGACAACCTATCTGAAAGAAAAGCAGCAACAGCAATCTGCCGACCGGGAGCTGACAGCAGAGTGGCTCCAACTCGAGGAGCTGTACAACAAAAAGTATGTAAGCAGTGCCCAACACACTTTTTTGACATGGATCCAAAATTTGCATTCTCATCGTCCTGACTTGTAGGCTCTGGCATCAGCTCACCCTAAAACTGGAGGTCTTCGTCAAGCACCCGACTCTTCAACAGGACGAAGCACTCATCGAACTCTACACGAATTTCCTCGCCACCTTCGAGAGCAAGTGAGTTGTGTTTTATTTACCAAGCGGTTCGTTAGCGTCGCCGCTTATGTCAACATAACCTGTTTTCTGCTGGTGTCATTGTAATGAGTGATCCCTGGTTTTGTTTTGTCCATACATGGAATACTACTTACTAATAATATTTTTGATTCTTACCTACAATTCAAGTTCAACACCTTAATCGTGCGTATTTTTTCATACACTGATACTTTTATTCCGCAGAATCAATCCATTGTCTTTGATCGAGATTTTGGCTGTCGTAGTAAAGCAATACAAAGATAAACGTGCTGCTATAAATTTTCTTGAAAAGACAGAACCAAAAGTAAAAAACCACAAGGAAGCAGTAGCTCTCTGCAAAGTTCTCATTGGTCAAATATTGTTGGATGATCTAAATATTCAAGATGAAACCAAGAAAATCATCGATGATGTTGAAATCATACTTGATTCGAGTGATGGTGTCACAACAGTCCATGATAGATTTTACCTTTTGGCCAGTCGCTTGTACAGGATACAAGGCAAACATGCTGAGTATTACAGAACAGCTCTTAGGTAATTATCAGATTAAAAAAAAAAAAAAAAAAAAACATGAAATAAGATTTCAACTCAATGTTACTTAATCTAATTTGGCAGGTACTTAGGGTGCATTGATCTGAATACCTTAAGTAAGTCAGAACAAGAACAGCATGCTTTCTTCTTAGGACTTGCAGCTCTTCTGGGAGAAGGTGTTTATAATCTTGGTGAACTATTGGCTCATCCAGTGTTGGAGTCGCTCAAGGAAACACCAAACTCTTGGTTAGTTGACTTGCTGCAAGCATTCAACAGCGGAGATATTGTTGCTTTGGAAAGGCTAAAGCCACAATGGAGCAAGGTTGCTGATCTGGCTGCGCAAGAATTAAAACTTCGGCAAAAGATTTCGTTGCTCTGTTTGATGGAGATGACTTTCAAACGTCAGGCCAACAACAGGTTTGTAAAGACTTTGATATTGTCATTTAACCTTAGATATAACTCGTAAGTTTCTAATCCAAGTTATTAATTTAGGCAATTGACATTTGCTGAAATTTCTCAAGAAACTCGCTTACCACTTGGAGAAGTTGAACTTTTGGTGATGAAAGCTTTAGCTCAAGATCTGGTACGAGGAGCCATTGATCAAGTTGCAAGCACTGTAAATATGACGTGGGTGCAGCCACGAGTCTTGGATCGCGCTCAAATTACGGGAATGGTTCAGCGTTTAGAAGGCTGGTGCAAAGACGTTAATTCGATGGAAGGTCTACTCGAGACACGGGCTACCGAGATACTCACGTTATAATTCATCTGGTTACTTACAAATGTGTTCTCAACTATTTTGTAACGACGCAAGTAATTTCTTAACTTTTTCATAAAAAGAGTTGGCAAAAGATGAACTGAGTGCAAGTCGATTGTGAACATTTATACTTGAGATCAATAAACTTGTTTTCCTATTTAAATCTTTTCAATAATTGGTAATTTTTTTAAGCCTGCTCAAAAATTAATTTTTAATATGTCATCATGAGAGTTTATATTTTTGTTTAAAGAAATTTATAAATAAAAGTTTGAAATATTCTTATGAGATGATAATTTTTTTACATTACACGAGAATCACAGAAAGTAAAACAATATTGGTCTATTGCCAATTTAACAAAAAAATATGTTTACTAGCTCCTATATATGAAAGTACCACCAAAAAGTAGTTGACTATAAAAATGTACACATGTATAAAATAATCATTTATAAACATGAAAAAGAACGCAAATTCATGAATAACAAAAATGTTTTCACAAAAGTTTTATAATAAAAAATTTGTAATTTATTTTAAAAGACTTATTGTTATTATCACATAAATAAGTTATAGTTTTTTCCATGGTCATATAAATTCTGTGTCTAGCTGTTCAATTATAATTCGGCTAAATACCTTCTAGTACTACAGGTACACTTTCTCAATGATATATTATTTAATTAATGTAACATAGATTGTTGAAGTGTATTTGTATTTAACTTATGTTAAAATTGTCACTTCTAAGACACTTTGTCAATAAAAATGAAAAATTGCTTAACATCAAAATTAACATTTTATCCCAGAAAAATAAAATAGAACTATTTATGTCTGCTAACTAGATCTAACTAACAGTGTATATCCAACGTACATAAAACCACTCCTGAATGTTTACCATTATAATTATTAAAATTTACACTTAATAAATCATCTAGTGTTTATTTATCCAAATAAGTCATTAAAAAATATTATTTTGAATCACCTATGTACAAATAACATTTCATCATGATTTAAATCGATAAAACGTCGGTTCTGCTGGAAAAATACTGGATCTCCAACTGATAGCTCTTTCAACTAAGCTACCAACACCCGAGTAGAGTAAAAAATTACTTCTCAAGCTGTTTATGGAAACAATAATCAGTGGTGGTGACCCGTTGTGATAAGAGCCGGTAAAAAGGAACCAACCACTAGTGCTACGATCTCCTTGAACTTGAGTCCATAAGAAGGTGTTGTAAGGGTGTCCGTTGGCAAATGTGAGTAATTACCGTTATTACATCTAGTCATCAATTCTGGCAGAACGTGTACTGTCGCTACATATAAAAATGTACCCGCACTAAACAACATAGCCAAACCTGTCGCGTTCACGTTGCTAAGGGTCTCTTTACCTTCCTAAAAATAATTAACTTTTTTAGCAAAACTTGTTTTACAATAGGTATAAACGTAATAACTTACCTTTCCAATTCCAAAATACGTAATTAGGGCTGAAATCGGGGCCGCCAACGAAAATACCCACAGATGCTTTTGTATTCGCCTTCTTTCTACTCCTTCATGAAGAAGAAAAGATACGAGTCCAAATGCTGCTGGAGCCTGAAAAACGATTTAAGTATTTTAAAGAATTTTCTTTCATTTAGTCCCTTATAATTTATTAATATACAGATTAATTAAAACAGTTGAAAAATATTTATAGAAATAATTAAATTTGTTTACTTTGTGCAACATAATCGCCAAGAATACTATCGCCTCGACATCAGCCTGTGACGTCGTCGCCGCAGCTCCCAAGGCAACTCCATCCGCGGCTGCATGAACGACGAGGCCGAGTGTGGCTGTCACGCTTCGTTCCTTTCCACCACTTCGCTTTGTCGAGCATTGGTCAATTAATAACATGAAAACGAAACCTAACACCAGGCTTAAGCCTATTAAACTGTGAAGATCTGATGGAAAGAAAAAATAAAACTCACAGTTAGTTCATTCGACAAGTATTTTCGATATTTGTTTAAGGATGTTTCTCTGTATAATCTACCATGTCTGTCGTGTGCGTTGCTTTCACCCTGTGGTTTAATTGCAGATTGCACAGCACCATTAAACAAGGCACGAACACCTTCTGGAATAATAACAGCTAATGCAGTCCCTACGAGCAATCCGGCGCCTAGAACTGACACTAGTTGTAACTTGTCCTGTAATAATATGGATATTTAATTTGAAATGGTTCAATGAACTCAAAATGTATGTTTCTTGAGGCCAAAGGAAATGAATTGATAAGTACATTATCTTAGGAGTTGGGTTGAACAATGATACTAGACAATATTTGAAAATCGCAAGTACTACTTATTTAGAACAAAGCAAAATTTTGTCAAGTTGACAGTTAATCTTGGTCATAATTAAAAATAGCTATCAAGGAGAAATAAGTGCATCTTTGTAATAGAGTTAAAATAATAAAAAAAAGTTTTAAGAACAGTTTTGTTGGATTAAGGCTGCAAAAACCATGGATATTTCTAAACTTGGGTACTTGGTAAAAAATTTTACGATATTGAATCTGCTAAAATGAGAAATAGACTTAACATCTGGCATATCTGTATGTACACAAAAACAAAACGCACACAAAGGTTACGTGTGCCACGAAACAAAAACAAACACAACAGCTACATATATATATATATATATAAGTATGAGTCGTATTAC
>NW_019379508.1:808140-821546 GCF_000648655.2 Copidosoma floridanum | reverse complement strand
ATTTTTTTTATTTTATTTTTTTATTAAATTAGGCAGATTTTTTTACGTTAGTGATTCTAACTGAAAAGTTGTAACGGTCAGGACAGGAAAGTCAAGGAAATTTATGAAAAATCGCTCTACCCCCGGAGTTTTCTCAATTTTTTCAAACGGACAGCACAAGTAGTTGCATGAAGGCACAAAAATTTACTGGGGTATTCATGACTAAGATTGTAAAAAAAAAATGCATCGATGTTTTCAGAAGTTTTATTCCTTAAAAATTATCGATTTTTCTGTTGGACATAATTTTTATACATAATTACTCTTTCTACTAGTGTTCTTTCTACAAATATAACGCACTAAATTAGACTTTTCCTACGCCCTCAAATTTTTTCACTTTACCTAACTTTTCTACATCAGACTAATAAACTTGTAGTTTACCACGCATCCTTTTTTTTTTCTTTTTTTTTTTTTTACATAAGTACATTGTTGCCTTTGGTGTGACGCTTATTCACTACGATCAGATAAAAACACATTCGTGACAGATCGAACTGGAATTTTTTTTTTTTTTTTTTTTTTTTTTTTTCGTTAATTACCAAGAAGTTCTATTTAAAATATCACTAGAATATCGATATCTCGCTCGTTATACTTTCCTACAGTAAGTAGTTGTTTTTATTAAAAATCTATAGTTTTCCTTCGATGCTTCACATCGAAAAATTCAGAATGGACACACCCGCGAAAAGACCATTATTTCAACCTTAAGTTAAAAATTCTAGAGAAAAAAAATTTTGAAAAATCCAGATTGTATGATGTCTACGTCCTTTTTTCATTTCTAAATCGCTTCGAATCATTGAATCAATCGACTTGGCAAGATCAAATGATTTGCCCAATAAAATTCGTAATGTATATTTTTTCAGTTACACTTCAATTGACGAGATATTGCATGAACCAGATAAAACTTGAGTACTATGTATAGTATGTCTTGAATAAAATCTACGATGACTTTTTTTTTATTAGTTTAAAAACAAATATTTGCACTCTAATGGTCCCGTTATTGGTAAAACAATTATTAAAACAAAACTATCATTTGACGGAAAACAAAAAGTGTATTATAATGACTATACATCTTTTTTCGACACTTTGTTATGGAATAGGAATGTTTATTTTATCATCATAATGGCAATATAAAATTTTATAAAAATATAATTATGTTTGAATGAATGGCCTAAATATATGTTACAGTTTGGAATTTTTAATGTGTGTAGAAAAGTAATTTTTTGTAAAACTGCATATTTCCATCATTGCTGAATGAAATTAAATATTTACTGAAATACATTCACAACATTTTAAGATTATCCTCAATAAGTTTTTAAAAATTAAATATTTCCTTATATAATTAGTTATATTTACATATTGGTGTCATTATTCATACTTTTTCATGATACACACGCAATTTGTTGAACTATAATTCCTAAAGTTGTAATTAAAAATAATAATACTAAGTCACTACTGTTCATATACTGAGCACAAGATATTTTTGCAACAAATAATTATTTCTTTAGGCCTCATTCAGTTCAGTATTTCTTCAATTGGAAAATTTTAAGTTTATTGGAAAAATATTTTATTCCATGAAATTAATATTTTTTCAATAATCTCAAAAAAATATTTGGAAAAAATAATTTTTAGAGTATATAACAAATTGTTTTCAATGAACACTTTTTTTTTCATTAAAAATAATAGTAAACGAAATGAGGGTAAAGAAATATTTTTTGTTCCAAATAGTAGCGTATGTACGCTGTATTATAAACTATCTCAAAGTCACATATGATTTTCTATATTAAAATGACAATTTCGTAATAACAAATACTTATGCTGAATTGGCACGACGTCATACTCTCTACTTTGATATTTTTAAAAACTTTCGTTCTAAATTATCTATTCATGCTCGATATCATCAAAAAATTTATGTTCGATGAGGATGCATGTATAATGACTAGTATCGTGGAATCACCTACTAATTGTTTGAAAAACTTGACGTACCATAATAATTGACGCAAAGTTTTTTTCGCATAATTTACGCTTGTCAGATAGTATAATCACTTTGACTTTAAGAGAATAAACGTATGTACATACATAAAAAATTAGTTGTTTCGAAATTCGTTTCTCACCAAGTACATAGTACATGCACACACTCCCTTTTCACAAGTATTAATAAAAAAAAAAAAAAAAGTAAATAAATAAAAAAGACATAAAAATAGTAAAACAAAAAAGCTAAAATAGGTGTATTAGTTAGTTGTATAGTTGATAAAATCACAGCTCGACGCGAAACACATTATCATTTATGACGGTATCACTCTTGGTTCATCATCATAGCGCTATTATTGATGTTCTCATTAATATAGTTAATATTAAAAATAAAGGACTGGCACAAAATACGACGTTACGATATTAATAAAAAATCTTGTCTTTGCTTTGAAAAATATGAAAATTAAGTATTTTGTTGTCGTTATACAAACACAATCGGCGTTGTTTCAATCTTGGGACCGAAAAACGTAAACAGTATTTTTTTTACATCGATCATACACAAATTTTAAGTTATGTTTAATACAAATAAAACTCGATGATTTTTGTTACAAAATAAATTAGTTTTGAATACTCTGATTTGATAAAACTTTAGGGTAAATTGATTATCGTGTTTTTACGCACTTAAGAAAGATACTTTGGAAATTAGTGATTTTAGCAAAATTTCGTACGGATCGAACAGTATAGTTTTCCAACATTTTTCGATCGACAAGCTTTTTGTAGAAAAAATATTGGTATCAATAACGTAAATTAGCGATTTGGCGTGTGCCAAGGCTTACATCCTTGATCATTGCCACAATGAAATGCAGTAACGGTATAGAACACAAAGATTTTTCAACAGTGAAATGATAATTCGTAAAAAAAAGAAAAGAAAAGAAAAGAAAAAAAAACCATGGGTACGAATTTTCTCGAGAAAACTCGATAATCTCGTAATTGCCACTAGTTTGCCCGGATTTTCAGGCCAAAAGACCGGTAGCTCCCGCGTGCCAACGAAAGTCTAAACGCTGCTCTCGCCCCGACTGACCAAAGTAATCGGGTAGACGTATTTTTTGCGCTTGGCATTGAAGAAGGGCGAGTTGGCGTGATGCTGGTTGGCCGCCGTCTGGGGCGTGGGAGACAGTCCACGGAGGAGGGGTAGGGAGAGATCGGGCGCGGCCTCGCCGATTTTGCCGCTGTTACGACGCCACTCGGCTCCCAAATCGGTCGCCGGGTGCATGAGGCCCTTGCACTCCGGGGAGCTTCGCACGCTGAGAAACACCTCGTTGCTGCTGTCCTTTGTTGCCTCCGCCGAGGTTTGCTGTTCACAGTAAAATCGATTTTCTCCTTTTTTTTTTTTTTTTTGGCAAGGGGTGCGCGGTATGAAAAGTATATACCTTGGTCTCGTAGAAATCGAGACTCGAGCCGTTGTCCTCTTCTGGGAAGTCGATCTGCACGCGGCGCGGTATCCCCGAGGAGGTGTTGGGCGACGAGTTGTTGTCCGACAAGTCGTCCCTGCAGCAGCTCGACGTGCACGGCTTACTGTGCTCTCTGCAGATCGAAGGACGAAAGACATTTTTATTATCACCATCGTTACCGCGAGTTTCAAGATTATACGTTTTATTTTATTTTTGCGGTTGCATGGGGAATGGTATTTTGAATTTTTCACTGTCCTCCCCACCTAATTTTAATAGTTAACAATGATATCTCGGTTTTATCGTGGTATGAAAAATCATGTTCCTCTTTGTACACCAAGTTCATATTTTTTTCTTACTTCTGTCGTGTGTAATTAAATAAACGATCGTACTATTTTTTTGCTTTCGCGTTGTATTCTAAAGGTTGATTGCCAAGGGACTGAAGTATTTTTATTCGTTGCGTGATTGGTTAACATTCATCACATGGTTTGTGGGGCGGGATTTTCAAAAAGTCAAATGCATGAAATTGTTGCAATGTAATATTCAAATGATACAGAGTGACAGCATTTGATTTTTATTTTTTTTATGCGTATTATTTTAACAAAAAAATTAATTTGGTCCAAGTTGATACGAAATAAAATCATCCGTCAAATATAATCGTAGTTTTATAATGTCTTCAATATACAACGTATACACTTATACGTAAGAAAATGGTTTAATTTTTGTTGTTGATTTACATAAAAGTTAATTTTTTAAAATTTAATGATGTATAACAAAACAAAACTTATATAGGTAAGATATAGTACGTTCGTTTACTAAAATGAAAAAAATGAGAGAAACGATGTAAGCGGAATTTCTTACTTTTGTATAAGTATAGTACACACTTGCTAATCAAACTGTAAAATAGGCAAATATTTATGAGTTATTGAAAAAGAAGTGTAGATAACGAAGAACAAAACCAGTTGGACAGTAATTTGTATTAGCCAAGCGAAAATTTTTTAAAAAATCTATAGTTAAAAATCGAGGGAATTGATTCGGTTGAAGCACTGCATTTATCCTCCCAAAAGCCGAATACCCTTTTTCAACCACATTAGACAAGGGTAAAAAAAAAAAAAAAAAAAAAAAAATCCTCGGTTGGTCTGACCTGTTGACGAGCACAGAGTCCCCTCTGCGGGGCACTGGTGGCAGGGCCACCTGTTGCTGACTAGCCATGCTCTTGGTGCTCTCGAAGCTACAGGAAGCCTCGGAGTTGATGGCGCAGCCGCTGCTGGCACTGCTCGCGCTGCTATTCACGTGTCGCTCCTGTCTCGAGTAGTAATTCTTGGCCGAGAGCATCGCAAAGTGAATGTTGTTCTTGAGATCGTCCGCCGCAGTCGAGAGATTGCCGCTGATCTTTGGGGTGCGGCGCATCATTGGCCGCTGGCAGCTTGGCAGGGGCGACGGGGGTGCGCTGTTGGACGACTCGGACATCGTTTCCGGGGTAGCCAGCGGGGCCAGTCGGCTCCAATCGGCCCGATGAGATCTGCATTTTTTTTTTTTTTTTTTTTTTTCAATCCCACTCGTTTTTTATTCATCGCGATCAGTATAGGAGGGGCTGCTTGCAAAAGTCTTTTGGAAGTCTCTCTAAAGTCCATTCAAGTCTTATAAGGGCTGAAAAAGTCTTTTCAAGTGCAACTCCAAGTCCTCGAGAGTCCCTAAAAGCTTACGGGAAACTTTTGAAGTCTACTTAAAAATTTGAAAGCCATCCAATATTTTTCATGTTTTTCGAGTCTCCAAAAGTCTTCCAAGGACTAAAAAAATCTTGAAAAAAATTTTCAAGTGATTTGAAGTCACACGAAGCCTTTGATAGTCTCTAAAATTTGACAAAAAGCTTTGAAAGTGCACTGGAAGATTAAAAAAGACTGCAAAAGGCTCGAAATGATTTTGGACTGATTGTCGAGACTTTCAAGTGCACGCAGTCCCTCGGATGAGTAAACGCGAGTACAACGTGTCACTGTAAATCAAAGCGATGTGTTATTTCTATTTTAACAAGTTTACAAAATTTATCGGTACTATGATTCCGTTCACGAGTATTACAGAAACAAAGAAATTAATTTACTGTGTAACCAGCTCCAATGAGCCAAATAATTTGGAATCAACTAATGCATATTAATCAAGGTGTTAGCTGTGGCATCCTTTTCGACTTGTTTTTGCTCTCCATTTGAAAATAGTTTAAATGATATTATTGTTCTTAAAATGTGCTTCGCATTGTCATAAAACAAAAATATTAACTTTACGCTTCTAACGTGTCCTTTCGAATATTATACACACTTGGAGTTACAGTGACGCGATAGAGAACTTGCCCCTCGAGGATATTGTTTGATTGATGAATAAAATAAAGGAAATGATGAAGAGTAGTGTGAAAGAAAAAAAATATTCCGTTCAATTTTCACAAGAGCACTTTTGTGTACACGGAATTGCGTACGTTATTCGGCGTCGATATTCGGCGATGCATTCGAGAGGACTTTTATATGCACATCGAAACGCGCGTACCAAATCCCGGTATGTTATACACATGCTTGACCTACTTTGTTGTAGGAGTGCACGTGAAAGGGATATGGGAGGCAAATGAATTTCGATTGTACTAATTATACACGCGATAACCGAGTCGGTCTCGTTAACGATATTTTTTTTCGTTTCCCATGCAGCAGTGAATCGTAAGATTTCGCAAAACGTGTACATCAAATGCTCCTGTGTGTCGTCGGGATATTTTTCCACGTGCTTTGAATTGAAATATTTTTTGGAGATGAATGACTATGTATGTACATCGGATGAACGACTTGTATGATATCGAGTGCCAATTGAAAAAATGTGATATGGAAATCAACATATAAGCAGTTGTACGACAAATCAAAGCGACAAAAAATACTGCGGTAAGAAAAAAAACGTATAGCGATAAGAGGTGGCATCAGCTTACGTGTCAAGCATAAAAAAAGTGGTTCTATAGCCGTAAGCCATGACATAAGTATGTTCAACTGTACATATTTTAAACATTTTTGCCCGATCGATGTGGAATAAAGGGAAAAAATTAATGAAGCTCTACAAAATTTACGCGACACTGAATGATATAAACTTTCGAAACTAATATACTGTTACGTTTATATTTATGTACATCGACACAATAGGTATTGCGAATACACCTGAATCATCCATCACAATTACACGAACTGCCGGAAAAACTCGCGCCATTAATTACGAGCCATCGGCCACAGTGAAATCCCTGTACTCTTGGCGTCAAAAACAAAAAACAAAAAATCCCCCCCCNTAAAAAATTAGTTGTTTCGAAATTCGTTTCTCACCAAGTACATAGTACATGCACACACTCCCTTTTCACAAGTATTAATAAAAAAAAAAAAAAAAAAAAAAAAAAAAAAAAAACCCCCCCCCCCCCCCCAAGTACACACGTTCACGAACTTGGGCAAAACAAAGTAATGAACTTTTCAATGCTTGGGAGCAAAATGATATCCCGGAAATACGAGTACTGGAAAAACTTTGTTTTGACACGAAATAAAGCGCACGGAGAGTTTGAGGAAAAACAAAAAACAAAGCATTTGACCAAGGACCCTTTACCCCCTTAACAGTCATTGTATTTCCGTTGCAACGCGTTGGATGAAAAAAAAAAAAAAAAAAAAACTTGATGCCCAAATCCGTGTGCGTCGCGTCTCTTACGCTTTGAGTATGTCAGCGGCGGGGCCAACGGGCGAGCCTAGAACCTCGCTGGCGAGGCTGACGTACTCCCAGGGCAGTCCCCGCGAGTCGACGCTCATCTCCCGGCCGATGTACGGGTAATTGTCGGTCATGGGGCTCTGCAGGCTCGTGAAGCTCGTCTCGAGGATGAGCCGGTGTTTCGCCGGGGTGGGGCCCTCGCTGGCCGATTGGATGCGGCCCAGGCCCATGGGTCGCCGGGCGGCCGCTAGAGGTCGTGCTGGGCTGGAGGACGCGAGTAGGGCCCGCATCTCGTGCTCGAGGTCGCAGTTGGGGCCGTTGATGGCAGCTGGGAGGGCCGTGGCGGACGCGGAGCCGCGGCAGCAGTCCGAGGCCGAGGAGACGCGCCCCGAGGCTTGCAGGCGCTGCGGCTTCACCGGGCCAAGGGTTGTTACGACCTGAGGCGCGATTGGTTGTTGTTGTTTTTTTTTTTTCTGGTTAAGACTATGCACGCGTGACGGTATGATGTGGGGGGCTTCCCTGGATTTTTTTGCTACCGTGTCTGACCATATTTGGTCTTTTCTACTGATCGGTGCGTTTAGTGTATTGAAAGGACTTCACTGAGAGAAAAAAATAATAAATATCACTGAGCAACCCAATTCTTTGAATCAAAGAAAATTTCTTTACCCTCATTCCGTTAAATATTTTCTCATGAGTAAAAAAATAAGTTTGATAAAAACAATGTTTTATTGAATTAAATTTTTCTGTTTTTAATGACAAATTTCTCATTTAGTTGTACGAAATGCTTTTTTAGATCGACTAAATTTGATTCAATTAAAAGAAAATATTGAACAAAATGAGGATAAGGAAATTTTCTTTGATTCAAAGAATTGGGTTGTTAAGTGTATGTTGCAAAGAACATTTTTTTTTAAAACAATATTACTTACATGATTTTAATAGAAAAACGCAGTGGAGATCTAAATCATTTAATTCCAATCTCGGCATTGTGATGAACGACTCAAAGTACCCACTGGAAGACGTATTGGCCGTGGAATATGTATTTTCTAATTTTCAGCCAAAAATAGAACGAAATTTACTGTCAAGTGTGGTATTTTTTATTTTCGACTTCGAACTTGTGATTAGCTCGAAAAAAAATCCTACTACCCATTTCTGAGTGGGGAGATACATTTCATAAATTTTTTTACAACTGTTTTTCCTTTTGAGGTAGTTTGTGGAGTTGTTACATCTCTCCCTCAGTTCAGCTTGCAATGCACAAATCAGTGGTGATGAATTGTTCCCAAGGTCTGAGGACCCAACCGATGTATTTAAATACAAAGGTTGCAGTATTGGGTTATTATACATAGCTATGTGTTAAGATTCCAACGTATACCCATTCCTGGATTCTTACTCATCCTTTTTATTATTATTTTTTTTAAAATAAATACCTACTAACCTAGTGTATTTGTTTTTTGCTTTATTGTAAACGAGTATATATANATACCTTTTTATTATTTATACTTTTTATTTAAATTTTATGTACTATTTTAGAATTTTTATTGTCAATCAACACATACTTGATGCGAGACAAATTGAAAATGCAACGTTTAATCGGATGACGAATGAAAGAGACACAATTCGAAGATGTATTTTTGAAATGTACAAATAAAAACTTGATCACCAAAAAAACAACAAAAATATATTTAAAAATCACATAAATACGCATCGCAATAAGTATTAAATTTCTATTTTATTTACATTATTTTTTTTATATTACATATTTTATTTTACTTATGTAAACAATAAACTCGTACATTCATCTAATCTAAAATGCACATGCAGATGCGAAATATAACAATATGCAAAAAATATCTTACTTTTACATGGTGTGAATAAAAATGTGCCATTAATACAGAGTAAAAATTTTTTAAAAAAGTATGATTTGTATGATGTGCCGTGTAAAAATGACGGTGTTTACAGATGAAAATGATACGAATACGTGGACGGTGGGAGTTTTTAGTAATTGATTTTAGGAGCCTCGATTTAGTCGACTTTGAAGGCTAAAAATATCGATGCTGGTGTTTTTGGATGATTTTTGTTTTCACTTGGTTCTTTGATGTACCGAACGCGTCGGGGGAACATTGCTTCGAAGCCGATATTTACAATTTCTTTCCCAAAAAATACCAAATAGTTCCAATCGAACACTCTCTCGAAGAAAGATTGTATTTTTTCACTTTGAGAAATCGTTTCGTACACGTACTCTTGCACTAGAAAAATATTGAAATTCGTTTTTTTATTTTTTTGGTATAAAAAATCAATCGTAATTCACTACAACCGCGCGATCATAAAACGTCAACATAAAATATTTGAATGATCAATCAGCGAAAGAGGCAAACAAATATCAGGGCTCCTGACGTATTTACCTCTGATTAACACCATTCGAGCTCGAAAACGTTTCCAGAGCGTATAACATCGTGAACGTACTTATCATGCAAAATTTATCCAGACGTGTGAATATGAGGAAATCCACGAATAGCATCCCGTTTTTGTCTCCCAAAAAATTTTTTTATGAAAATAGGGGACAAAAAGGAGATATTTCCTTATATGTACCTATGTATCGACAATGTTCCCTCGACCAGCATATTTATGTGGATGGCAAAAATGAGTCGGTGGTGGTTGACAGCTCAAACTCTGAACTCAAGCGGTAGTTTACCAGTACCTTGTGCCGGAGTCCATTGTAGGCGACTGCGGTTGCACCGTCGCGGTTACGCGGTTGTTGTTCGTCGTCGTCGTTGTCCTTTCCAACGCCGCGACGTCGAGCGTCACTGTTGTCGTCGTCGTCGTCGTCGTCGTTGTCGTCGGAACAATTGTCGTCGCTACTGGTGCAGTTGCGGACAGCTCCGCGCATATCTCCCTGTGCTCCAACACCTGTGGTCCATCCGACACACACTCTAACATAGGCTTGGGTCTTAGAGATTGGCTGTTTTTTTATACTTCAATTATTTAGAATGTGCGCATTGGCTTTGTGTGGGTTTTGTACTTCGAAGGTGGTATTCCAACTATTTATTGCAATTAAAATCTTGGAAAATGTTGTTTATTGGAAGAACAATAAGATTGGTTTTTTTTTGTTTTTTTTTTTTTTCGCTACCATCAAGAAAACGAAAAGATACTTATGGCTATGTACTTTGTGGAAATAATACATTTTTGTTGCGGTGAGGAAATAAGTTTCGGGGAAAAAATTTTTCATTCGTGCTACAAAGATTTTTCAATGAAAATCCATTCGAACGGTAATGAAAAGTGAAAAGTGCGCTAAAAATACGTATTGATACAAAAATAAATGGCAAAACTTCAAAAAACAATACCTAGGTTTTCTATTGGTCAAACATCTACCTCGATACGTTATACCAAAATATAAACAGTGACTAAAAAAAAAACACATAATTTAAATAAAAAATAAAACTAAAAATATAAAAAAATAATTTGATTTGACGGGAGCAACGAAGGATTAAAGGAACCAAAATAAATAAAAAGACTGTTTTTACAAATAAGTCACGTATATTGTCTACAATAGTATTCACCATTTAGCTTATAGGTATAAATCCAAATAATACTAAAGTGCGAGATGAAGATGCGATTGAACGATACAAAACACAAACATGATATCATTGGGTGTACATTTATAAAATCGTCAATTGATGCTCGATAACACGGTATATTGGTAATTATATTTGCCGGACTCTTCAACAACCAAATCATTAATTAATTTTCTCATATATTACCGACTAGTTATTATTTAATATTTTTACAATATATTTATGCAACGATTGTCAGATTCCTGTGTGATTTCAATATTTGTTGTGCTTTAACCACACTGATTCCACTCTTGGCTGGTAAAATAAATAAATAAATAAAAATGCGCATTTGCAAAAAAACGATAGTTTACTTAGGGCATTTAATGAATGGCAATAAAGTAAAACCATTAAACGATAATTTAATCGCTATAAAAAATTTCCATAGACCAAAACATCAGAAAAATGTTAGACAATTATTAGGTAAAATAAATCTTATTAAAAATTCATACGTAAAGCTTCATTGATGTTAAAACCACTACATAATTTTCTTAGGAAAAATATACAATTTTAATCGACACAAGAATGCGGAGAAAATTTTACTAAAATAAAAAAACNAAAAAATAAAATTTTACGAAACATTTTCTCTCTTTATATAAATACAAAACTCAAATGGTGTGGCATTCATATGGATTCTAAAAATACCAATAAATAACACTCCTTACACAGGTAGGTAATAATCATCGGGAAATGATTTATTTCTAAATCCTACACAACATATAAAAAGACTCAAATCACGATTATAAATTATTGTACTTGCAAAACAAATATAACGTTTTTTGTCGCTCGGAAGAAAATGATCCAAAGAAGCTGATTTATTTTTTTCTCTCTGAACCATACATGAATTATCTTGCGAGCCACTAAAAGTGTCTTGTATTCATTCGAAATCCATTCAATAATGTGTTTACAATCTTAATGTTTCGATAAACATTGGGGTAAATTATTCAATAAATTGTGCTGTTAATCTAATGCAGCCATAAAACCGTATGTCTTTGTAATTGCATTGAATGCTGATTCTTTATGATGCTACGAAACACGGTATCAAATCATTGTCACGTAGCTCACTCGTACTTACGTTTAAAACATTTTTTTTAGTTAAAATGAAAAATAAATTGTCAAAATATTCCGTAATGACAATAAAAATAAAAAAAAAATTAAAAAAGATTGTTGGAACAAAACCGGTCGACAGAATCTCAAGACGACTAACGATGACATTCATCCGCGTACCAGAGAGACACATAATTTATTAAACTTTACTTCAAATGAAGAAGAAAAAAAAAAAAAAAAAAAATTCTTTCTTCGAGCTATCACAAAGCTTTTTTCCCCCAAGGAGGAAGCAAGGCATGAAATAAATGACGTGTGAAGCGTAATGATTTTTCAACACGACTATACCGTAAATGACGTGTATTGCGTGTAAAATATTAAACAGCGAGTAACGAGGTGTATTCACTAAGCGGTAACTACAGTGATGAAAAAAGTCACGAAATAAAATAAAAAATGAAAATTCTATTGTTCCAACTAGAAAAAAAAAAAAAAAAAAAAAAAGATACGCGGGTAACAACGACGCGCCGATTGTTTTGAAACTGCAACCCGAGTGACGCCCGGCACCATTGACGAGCCCTTATATATACATGATCACGATCCGGGCTGCATCTCGCTCCTCTGATGGTGGTGCACCTCGACATCGACGACAATCAAGTCCGTGTCGTGAATGTCGAACCTCGCGAGTCCACCTTTGAGCAGGCCTTCCTCGTCCTCGGCCACGATTGCACGGCCGTTGTGTAAAGTGGCGGCGCAATCGTGCTCGACCACGACGGTGCCGGAGATCGAGGAGGAGGAGGAGGAGGAGGTGATGGTGGTGGACCCGCGAGCCCCTTGGAGGCTCGTGTAGACCCCGGGCCTCTTGGCCGTTGTCGTCGGGGTAACAAAGCGCTCGGTCGCGGGTAGGCGCTCGCTTACCTTGTTCAGGGCCTTGAGCATGTTGTCCGGCATGTGGTCCTGGATCATCACTGGGCTTATCAGGACCTCGTCAAAGTCGCCCGGGTCGGCCCACAGCGCTTGGTAGACCGGCTCGTGCTTTTTCAAGATTTGCCTGCAAGGGAAAAAAGGAGCGGCCGGGGGAGGAGACTTTGGTTATTTTTGGTCGTTTGATGCGGTGAGTTTATTTTTATTTATTTTTAGAGAGGTGGGACTGAGAATTTGGAATGATGAAATCGTTTTTTTGTTTTTTTTTTTTTAGGGACTAATTTTTTCCGTATGCAGAGGTGAGTTTTTCAAAGCTGAGTCAGCAACTTTGTCAACTTTTTCATGGGATTCAAGTTTTTTAAAGCTATTTCCTAATTGGTATAATTTATTGTTTAGGTATGTAGAAGTAGGCAATACAGGCGAAAATTTCATGAAAAAAATTTTTTCAGTTATCATCTCGTTTCCATGAGAGCTCCTTAATCAACAATTTGGAGCGAAGGCTTTTTTGAGATGCAGAACCTCCTCAAGCTTTTCATCTGAGAGAATTTCCCTCAATCCACATTCTCAGTCTCAAGTATTGTCCTTTTTTTACTTCTATTTTTTTTTTTTTTTTTTTTTTTTTTTTTTTTTTTTTTTTTTTTTTTTTTTTTTTTTTTTTTTTTTTTTTTTTTTTTTTTTTTTT
>NW_019379508.1:763477-807537 GCF_000648655.2 Copidosoma floridanum | reverse complement strand
AAAAAAAAAAAAACTCATGAAGAAACACGTAATGATAAGGAAAAGCAACTCACTCTCCCTTGTTCGGGTGATGCCTGACGACGTGTATGATCCTGCCGGGGAGATAAAGCGGCCGGTGCAGCGTGAGGGCGGTGCACGACTCCGTGGATACGATGGCCTCGGAGCGAGCGAGGTCCTTTTCCCGCTGGTACTCGCTGATGCTGCCCTCGGCCTCGAGGTTCGCCGCCGAGGTCGGCATGGCCCCGCAACCGCAGCACATTACCGAACAAGTTATCGTCTTCCACTGTAGAGGGAAGAGAAGGGTTTTTTTTTTTTTTTTTTTTTTTTTTTTTTTGAGTCTCTGTTTTGACCAGGGTCTTTTCAAAATCAAATAAAGTTCCGTTGAAGCAATATTTCTGAACGAAACATTTGAAGATTGAAGCTAAGATGATTGACTAAAAGGGAAAAATGGAAGGTTACCTTAAAAATAAAATTCTAACCTCCTAATTCAGGGCAAACTGTCAATTTTGAGGGAAAAAAAGGGTTTTTTTTGTACGCTTCAGAAAACTTTATTTTTAGGGTTACAAAAGTTGACTTAACAAGAATAACTTCAGTGGCACCAAATTACAAAATGGCTTGATCAAAATGGCTGACAAATTTAATAATGTCAGTAAACGTTTTTCTACAATTATATCAGTGTATTCTTTGAAAGTAAATACTATGAATTCGATGGAAGATTTCATGTACGATCGTACACTGCGAACGCAAGCTCTATCAGCGGTTCATGTACGATCGTACACTGCGAACGCAAGCTCTATCAGCGGTGTATGTACGATCGTACACTGCGAACGCAAGCTCCATCATCGTACAAACATGTAGTTGTGAGAATGCGTATGCAATGCAAGCTTCGAAAAATATATANTTCTTTTTTTTTTTTTTTTTTTTTTTTTTACCTCTCATCCGGAAAGCCAGGCACGTGCCGTGCAAAAAAGCTCTTGATCCTTATCCGAGAGCAAAGAGCGAATAATGAATTTTCGAGGAGGACTGCGCGCGCGTTTTTTATCCCCCGCGGAAAATATAGAGTGAAAAAAATGTTGGGAGCACAAAGTCGCATCGGGCAATCATTTACGGTGTGTGCACATATAATATACCTTGGGATCGACGCTCCTCTTGATGGCGTTGAGAAGGTCGGCCCTGAGGCTCTCCATTTGTCTGAGGCCTATCCTGGGTATGACGTCCTTGCCGACGACGACGGACGTGATGAACTCCTGGCTGTACTCCTGGGCGGGCATGCTGAGCAGGCCACCCGGTGGCGCGTAAGCGAAACACTCGAGATCCGGGTAGTCCTGGCGCATTAGGATCGCCAGGATGGCGGCGGTACCGCCGCCCAACGAGTGACCGACCAGAACTAGACCAAAGTCGCGCGTACCTCGCGAGGGGTTCTGTGGATTTTTTTTTTTTTTTTTTTCACAATCGACGTACATATAGATTTGGTTTTATTGGTAAATAATATCATGGGGAATTTGGGATTGATCTTCAGTGAATTACACCCGCCAAATTTTAAAGTAACTAATCGAGAACAAATCAAATAGTCTGCCACTATACATATGGTAGGCTTGTGCGATACCTACTTCGAGACGAGACGAGATGGTCTCGGTGAAAAAATACGAGGTCTCGTCTCGGACCTTTGAGCCTCTCGGAAGTCTCGAAGAAAATTTTTTTTTTTTTTGGCATTTCCAGAGTTGTTCGGGTGTTAAAAAGTCTCTACTTTGGTCACGCGTACGTATGTCGAAAGCAGAAAAGGGTTGAAGGGACTAAATGTTTATTTTTTCGAGACGTCGAGACGAGACGAGGAGTCTCGTTGAATTTCAGTTAAAATAGCAAATGATGTATACAATTCAATACCTATGCAAATGTGATTTTCCGGTATTCATTTGGCACCAGAGCTGTACATAGTACCTCAATCCGACGAATGGTGCGGACAAACGAGGTGATTATTTCTCATATCCGAGTAATCCCCTCGAAGAAAAGTGATCAAAAGAACCGACAAAGTAGCCCAGATTTTCCGCGTAATCCCAGCGTCCTTACCGCGCGAGATGAAGAAGAAAAAAAAATCAGAAAAAAAGGCACAATGATCCTCCGAAAGCGTATAAAGAAAAGAATCCCCTCGAGACGAAGAAGAAAAGGGGGGTAGGTACGGGTTTCGCTCGGCTCACCTTATCCAAAGCTTTGGCGATGATCCCCTCGTCGTGGAGCTTCTTGCGGATGTACTCGGCCACCTGGACCATTCCTTTGTGGCCGAGCCAATCTTCCCGGGGCGGCGTCAACGGCAGAGCCTCGCTGTCCGCGTTCAGGTCCGTCATCACGTCCTTCATGCTCAGTGTGCCCCTTATGCTCACCACCACCTGTTATTTTACACCCCACGCCAACCCCCTCCTGTTTATTGACTTCATGGAGCAAGGATTTTTTTTTTTTACAACGCGACAAAAGTCACTCATGATGAAAGAGAAAAGAAAAGGGTGTTGCTAAATTCATTGAGCAAAAACAATGCTGGTACTTAATTCTCATAAAACATTTGACAAAATTGATAGAAATAGTAGTCAACTTTAAATATTATTGTTACCAATACTATAAATGTATAATTTGTAAGATTAATTAATTAATTTTTTTTTTTCGTAAGAAGAAACAATTGGACAGCTCAAACTTTCGAAAACTCATACGCGTGAAATTTTGGAAATTATACAAATGAGTTTGTCGCCTCGAAACTAACGCACGCGACTTGTGACTTTTCGGCGATACAGGGATAGGAGGAAAAAGTGAGTAGAACCTTTTTTTTCGTGTAGTCGAGAGCGACGAAGAAGGGCGTCTCGCCAACATCCACGTGAAAGGTCGCGTACACGACCTCGATCTCGCCGATCTCGACCATTTTGCGGATGGTCGCGTAGTTGCACAGGCAACAGTTGTCCTCGACGATTGTCGCGTCGTCGTTGCGCCTCGTGCATGGGAAACAGCAGCACCTAAGTCTGCGATTGAACCATCAAACAAGTGGTTTTTTTTTTGTTTTTTTTTTTTTTCTCCATCAGATATCGAGAGAGTACAAATTAGGAGGGGATAGGGTGATTTTCCAAAGATATTAATTGATTTCAGAATGCGTAGTTAATTAAAGATTTTTAACAATTTTCTCAAAATGCAGAGAAAGTAGTGAAACCTTCAACAATAACTATTGACAGTGTCACGAAATCGTGTAAATTTTTTAAAATAATTTTGACCAACTATTTGCACTCTTAATGCAAGCTTTCAAGGGTAGCAATAAGTGAAAACTCGTATTTTATGAATAATAAAAAAACAATTTGTTCCAAAAAAAATTGAAAAAATTCATATGGTTTCCTGAAATTCTAAATAACTATTGTTAAAAATTCAGCCGATTCCTATGCACTTTTCAAAAAGTATTAAACAACCTTTAAAATTACACTTGTAAATAACGCGTGATTTTTTTTACATAAGATTATCTCAAACCCTCGATAATTACAGGGTCATGTTGAGCCAATGACAACTAGAAACTTTTTAAGTATACCGTACTTGAAAAAATCGTACACCGGAAAAAAATTTTGAAACTATTAGTTTACTGTCATTGGTATGCAAACGCGTGCAGTGAAACTTGTTAACGCGAAATCCATGGCGAGTGCGTTCAACGGGGCTTAAAATTTAATATTGAAAAGTAAAAATTTGAAAAAGCATTTGTGACTCTGTTGTCATTGGAAAGTAGTAAAAACATTTTGAAAATAGAGTTCCGCATTGAGTAGTCGTTGGCGATGAAACATTACCTGGTGCACAGGTGGCACACGCCGCTGGACTGATTGATGAGAAATAGCGGCCAGCCGTAGGCCGCGAGGGCAAAGTGCATGTAGTGGATGGCGGACTGAAAGTGCCCGAGGTCACCGTCCTCGGTGAGGGAGAGGAACTTGGTGCGGGGCGTTATCGGCACCCCCGACAGGAACTCGTACGTGTCGTTTTTGCGCTGCTTGACTATGAGCTCGCGCTCGATTTTTTGGAATTTCCGCATGAGCACCAGCCCGGCTATCACGTCGGACGGCACCACGTCCAGGTCGCGAAAAAAGTCGCTCAACAGCTGGGCTATGTCCGCAAAGGAGTTCTGTTGTCAAAAAAAGTTGTGTTTGGATTAATTCACCGAATGGTTTTTGTTTTTTTTTTGTTTTTGTTTTTTTTCTTCTTTGTTACCACTCACTCTGTTCCTATCGGATTTTCCTATGCAGCAGAACAGTATCCTGCATCTGTTGTCCCAGCTGTCTTGGTAGGCGCGTATCACTTTTCTAAAATGTACAATTTTTTCTCTTTTATAGCCGTTGAAGAATTATTTCGTTGATTATTCGCTCATAATGTAATGCAAGCTGTTTAGACACGACTCGTCCACGATAGTGTCTTAAATTTTAAACAAATCAAATTGTACATTTGCGATGTAAAACGAATTTCGAGTGTAATAAGTAGTGAATCGATTTTTTTTTCCATTCAAAAAATGTTTTACTAGTAAACAGCAGAACTAAAAAGAAATATCTAGTTTTCCGTATTCAAATTTTCATTCTTTAAATAGCTTTTCAATAATCTTTCAAAAATTGAAGTTTTACAGATATACATTATATGAAATATAAAATAAATTTATTTTTCAATCGTTTTTATGTAGGTATATTAAATCTACATGTGGTATATTATAAAGAAAATAGATAAAACACTTTTTAAATGTATTTTTTTATGTTTATTACTATGCAGATCGTTAAAACTAATTATAGCACCAAAGGATAAAATTTCAAAGTTGTATTTTATATATTTTGTCCAGGAATTGATTTTGATGGTATAAATGGTGAAAAACAGTTTTTTCTATTCTCGAAAAATTAATCTCTATGATTTTGTGTCAGTGGATAATAGTAGTTTTATTATTGTAAAACTCGACAAACGTTGAAAATAGGTGATGAAATTGATTTTTCCTTGGTAATATTATTATTTGATTTTCACAGTGTCTACGTGCAGTCGAGAAATATTGTTGAACATTTGAGAAAAGGATGAAATTTTTGTGTAAAAGTTTGTTTCGAAGAGACAATGATTATTTTATAGAATTTAATCAATGTGAATTTTTAATTGCGTCTTTAAAAAATGGATAATGAAAATATTGGAAATGTAAAATATTTGGTCATAACTTAAGAAAGTCCGAACATTATAGTTATGCGTCACGTATAAGCAGTGTAATTCTGATAAAAAAGGTATCAGACAAGCCTTAAACACAAAAGTTTATTTTACTGAATAAACTCGGCCTCTTTATTGTATCGTTTTTCTCCGTTGCGTAAGAAAAAACATTACCCTCAAATCGCGAGCGTCTCGTGTATTTTCAAAGCGACCAACGACAAAACGGTACCTATGCCACGTAATTTAAAGCTCGTCCCCAAAAGGTGCGCGAAAAATCGACCAAAAAGACCGCATGTACCCACAGTATGCGTATAACGTAGCCCACGTAGTTGTTAGTGACTTTGAAAACTTAATGTTGAAACTCGATCGCGAACGGAGCAGAGAGCAAAGTGCACCGATGGGTGGACGAAGAGGAAAATGGCAAATTTACGCCAGCGAGAGGCGAAAATAGGAGTGAATTCAGATACTTATTCCCCTTTCGAGTGCGGTTTTAGCTCCCGGTCTCGGGCACCACCACTCGCTCTTTCGTCCGCAACTTTGCGCTTAAACGTATATATTATAGACGAGTCGTCTGACTAGTTACTAGTAAGACTTGGTCCTGAATTTTCTTTTATCTTTCCATCCGACACGAAATAAATTATTTGAATGACGTGTTACGATAATCGTAGAATTCTTGTATTTGCTTCTCAACACTCGTTTTTAGGCGTTGATTGTGAATAGACGAACAAACTAATAGTAAAAATAAGACAATGATCAAAAATTTTACCATTTTGTGTGGAGTTAAATACTTTGTCCTATATTACAATGGTTGGAGGAAAGAAATAGCTGGTTCACATGTTTTATTTTTAAAGAGGTGCTAATTTTTTTTCTCTCGCATTTTCGAGAGGCTAATTTTTAGTGGTGCTCGATCCGGAGAGTAAGAATACTATATCTTAAAGTAAAAATTTGAAAGAATAATACTGTTAGAGCGAGTATTGTCTCCTTAACATATTCTAAAACTGAAATGTAGTCCATTCTTGCTTAAAAATCGCCAGAGACGAAAAACATTACATTTAGAAATTTTCCAACAAAGAAAAACCTGATAAAAATCATCTTTTTGCAGTGAAAAAACTATCATTTCTCATAGTTGTATCGATATACATTTGTATCCTTGCCATTTCGAGAGAAAAAGCTCTTTCTCTCTTGTCAAATGTATCTGACAACAAAATAAATCTCATTTGATGTATTACTTAAAAAATCGGTTTCTTAAAACACATTGATCAATTTCAAAGAGTAATATTGTTTTTCTTAAAATTAAAAAAAAAAAGCTCTCCGTTAGCGGGGCGTGCAAAAAAAATTAAACCACCGTCAATTTCAACCACGAATCATACGATTTATCCAATTCCCAATGTGAAACGTTTTTCGTAAAAATACACGATACATATACATCCTTAGTTACCGAATATAAATATAATAACGTATACCAACCGTTGTCGCCAGTTGCGGTTGCTGCCGCTGCGCTTGTAGTGCGCCTTGGTCCTGTACTCGGCCTCGCGCATGCTGCGCTGGTACTTCTTCATCTTGACCCAAGATCTGCCCGCCGCGTCGTAAACGCACCACACGGTTATCATTATCAAAACCAGGACGCACCAGTTCGATATCACCAGAGCTGTGGTCCAAAAACCATAAAAGTTGCTCGTTTCATTTGGTTTTCTTCACCACAAGCGGGACGTATTTAATTCCGCGGAAGGAGGGTGCAAAAGAGAAATCGATCTCGCGGGTCTGGTTCGTTCGGAGAGCAATGGCTTCGACATCGACACGAGCGGGGAAGAAAAAGGAAATACCGTATCGGATATTATATATAATATATATAGAGAGGGGCACGAGAGGAGCGTTGAATTTCGAGTGGTTTCTCTCGCCTCATGCATAGGTGTGTGTTATATGAATCATTGGATTCGGAATCTTAGCTGCTCGGTCGATTGGGTTTTAGCGCGCGTTCGAACACGAGAGACACGCGATTGATTTTGCTTCGTTTTCCTCTTGGAGGTCGTTCGGGGCAAAGTGCGGCACTTTCAAGCTTTGCCGGACACAAAAGTAATGATAAATACTACACCAAAACAAAAAAATAATTATTTCTTATTTATGACGTTTAATTTGTTGGTAGAGTATAGAATGAAACAACAAAGGATTGTGTATATTCCTGGTGAGCTGATGATGAAAAGGAACCCGCCAACTGTGAACACTTCATAAAATTAAGAAAAAATAACAACAGTCCCCCAAATCCGTAGGTAACGTAAGACAAAATTCTTCATATTTTGTTGAATGTAAAGTTATTATCTCCGCATGGACGTGCTGCTTAAAAATAATAATACTAGTTTCGATTGAATTTTTTGCCGATCAACCGATTTACCTTGTAGGAGGGCGTTTAGGTATACATAAATAACCAAAAGTAATAACCCATCGGAGACGGAGACTTTGCGCCGAGTTGCCCCTATGACTCTACGTTAGATCATACAGGTATTCGAAGGAAATCCTCACGAAATTTATCGGTCCTGAAATGACTCCCGTCGCCACTTTTCTTTCCTTTTCTCTGCTCGATTTCAACCCCCTGCCCCCCCCCCCAGTTCTTTCGTTTGGTCTTTTGAATTTGCGCCAAATTTTATCCCGTCCCTCGCGAGGGGCAGCTCTTTTCTTCATCTAAATTCAAGTCCACGGGGTGTTCTCTCTCTACACAGGCGGGATTAATCGAAGGAGAGGACGAGAAAACGCGTTTGGCACCGACATTTGTACACACGATTTCAATTCCAAAGAGGATATTTTTACGGTAGGGACACACTCGAATTCCATTTACTCTGGAACTCAAATTGCAGCTCTTTGTATACACCTGTGTGGTCGTTCCTTCCCATAAGCACAGGTAGCTCTTTGCCCACTGGAGGGTCTTACCACAACGTCCCATCACTTGTGAATACATTTGCTTATTTTATTACATTTATTCGGTGTTGAGCGCAGGGACTCGTGATATTTCGACGCATCGATCAAAGGAGGTTGAATATATACAATTAAAAACATTACAAAGTTGTACTCACTTAACATCACGTCTTTGCCTCTATGTACAGGACAGGAGTGGTAGAACCTCGTCAGCCAAGTCACCCCGGCCCCGAGGAGTGCCGCCTCTACCAGTAAAAAAACTGTAATCAGAAAAAAAAAAGGAACAAAACTACCATCAATACGCAATTGTTTCATCTAATCACACGTCATTATTCATCACTCTTGCAACATTAAGACGAAGGAGTGAACGATTTATCGTACACCCGTTCCAGCGGGCACTTAAATCAATCAAGCGCTGTCCAACCCACTGAATTATATATACTCCATAAGAGTGCAGGGTGCGAGAAAAAGAAACCCCACCTGTATGTATACCTTTGACAAATGGCTCCTTTGTCGGTGTGGGATTATATTAGTTAGAAACTCCATTCTCCCGAGCGAGAGGGCACGTGGACATCAATTTTTGACAGCGCCCTCTACGGCATACCTTAAAATCATTGGTTCTCGAATGGATGTCCTTGGCGGTCAAGCTTTCCCCCCTACTTTTTTTACTTTGCTTTTCCGGGCTTCTTGGCAGCGGCTCTCGATTTTATACACCGATTGAGTGCACGTGACCGGAAAGATGGAACCCACCGTTGCGCTGTCCTTAACTATCGTGGATTAGAAGAATGGGGGGATGAGGGGGGAAAAAAAAGGAAAAGATAAATCAGCAACTTCGCGAAGACGAAACTGACGAAGAAACGATCCACTCCGTATTTTTTTTTTTTTCTTCGTTGTTTTTTCTTGTCCTTGCTCGAGAGAAATAAAGCGACGTCCCTTCCAACTACTACGGGGACACTTTTCGCTCGGCTGTATTGCACGCTTGCGAGGATTTGCCACACTGGACAGGAGAGAAGATGTAGTTTTTCGTCGTTATCACGGAAATTTTATGTTTTGGTGAGCGAAATGGATAAGTTTGGGGATGCGAGAGAAACGTGTCGTTCGACCAAATCTTTGAGTCCACTGACGTATGTGGAGGCCAAAATAAATTACGTATTGGATGAACAGAGACACGATGAAAGGGATCCATGACTACAGGCATAAAGTAGTAATGTGGAGACACAAGTACGAAAATGAAGATAAAAAGGCGCAAATGTGGAAACATGGAGTTACAGATGCAAAAGGTGTACGTGAAACTGACGAAACAGAAATATAAAATTACAGTTGCAAACATGTTGAAACTAAGACAAAAGTTGAATCCAACAAAGGCACAGCGCATGAGATGCTAAGAAGAAGAAATTGTAGCTATTTATACATAGAAAAAAATGTAGATGCAGAAAAAGATACGAAATTATAGAAACTACTACACAAGAATATTGAACGTTGTATATAAAAAAATGGACTAAAAAATATGAAGATAATTAAATATTTCATTGATTGTACTGTACGTGTGTCAGTTTAATTTGAAAATTTGATTCCAAACCCATAGGACACACAGTATAATTTTTTTTTTCGGTCGCTATCTGCGTGTCAGTCGATACAATATAAAGTTAAGAGGAAGAGAAGTAAAACTGCTCCATCAAAATTTTTTTCTATTAATCCCTCTACGCGCACTAACTCTGTCGAAGAAAAAAAGCATTGATAGCACAAACAACGAATCGGAAAATAAGAAATAGACATCGATATAAAAACAAATGTGTAAAGTGGGAGATGTGGATTTAATGGCACGAACCAGAAAGTCGTGGATAAAGCTATGGCAATACATGGTTTGGCACAGACTTGGATAATTTGTCACAATGGCCTACATAAACCAAAAAAACGATAGTGCAAATAACAGACAGAAGTGACGGAAAAAAAACACAGAGATGTAAAAACTTGAATACAGTTTAACCCAATAATCATCTTTACTGGTTCATTCAAATTGACAACACTTAAAGACGTAAGAATAACTATAATCAAAGAAAAGTAAGTTTTAATGTGTGGATCACGAATTTAAATGATACTTAAAGATATAAAAGAAAAGTGTTACGAGTAACAATTTTGCATCGCTTGAGCGAAGTACTCCACCACTCAAATTCAACTGTATTGATCACTCGTATAAAAACGTGCATGTTTGGAAACATAATGTACATCAAGAATCAAATCAACTTGTACCCAATGGAGCGTCGACCAGTTCACAGCAACAATAACAACCTTGTATACATTACATGATTTAAATAAATTGATTAGTTTAGCCAAAGGCATTCTCTCTACTAGAAAGATATACCATTACATTTGCATTTATCATTCTCTCGTTTACGCGAGTTATGTCATTCTCTCGGATGATCAGCTTTATTATCGCGTCGAAACAAATGCATGAAACTGCATTTATGTGTGCATTACGTGTGTATTTTATTTTAGTGCCAGTAACCGGAACCGATACCGATAAGCTATACTTATCATGTCTGATGTGTTTCTGCATTTATTTTTAATCCATGTGTTATCTGCACTACACGTTAGTCATAAAGAAAAAATTGAGAATTTACATCAAAACTTATGTGGGTGGTACTGCTCTCAAAACTGTACACGCAATTGTCATAACTTTCATCGACTGTAACCTGATATTTGTCGATTGCCAGTGCGGAACATCGATTTTTGGGACACGGAAGGGGTTACCCATGGAGTGAGCAATTCGATATTTTTTAGATGCACCCAGAGGTGACTCGATTCGAGGTCTACAATTTCTCGAGCACGTTATCGGATATTACAGCGTCACAGTATACAGGGAAATTTGGTACACGGCATTTTTGCGGGACTTCGCTCGGTATACGCGTGATATCCCTCCTTTCCTCCCTGCGCTGGGCACCCCTGCGCCCTTGCAATTGGGGCCGAAATAGATTTCTTTGAAAAGGCAAGTGTATCTTGTTTAAAAATGCTATAGGTATTGCTAGTATGCTTTGCGGATTTTTAAAATATTTTTTCAATACAACATTACCACATGTACAAACTAGTGAATTTTATAACTATTTTTTGATGTATTATATAGGTAAATATTTTCTTGTTTCTACTACAACTCGGGCATTTGTTTTTGTACAGACCTCCACTTGCATAAGCCTTAATTTTATTTTATTTCATTAATTTATTGCAACTTCGAAACATCAGTCGAATCTTTCAATAGCCGATAAAACTGGTGAATAAATGGACTTTTCTGTTTTTTATTTTCAAATCCTTAAATCGTGCAATCGTAAAGTCCAGCATTTTCAAATCCCAAAACCGCGCAATTGACTGATCTTTTAAATACCGAAACTTCTACGTAGCTATGAATTGAAAATCAATTTTCTCGTTTCCTCGTTGATAAATGCACGTATACCTTTAAAAATCATAACGTAGTAAAATCAAGCGAATAAAATACAAAAATGCCAGGTAATAAAGAATGAAAACGCGATACGACATGTGACGCTCAAAGGTATACGGTCGGACGAGTTTGAAATAGCACGTAGGGATTTTACGGCTCCACCGACAGATTCTATGTTACTTCTACTGCGCACGTAACGCGTCACGGCTACCTGCAATTTCAGTTTTACTGTTTTCTCTCTCCGTCCAAATAGAAATTTCAAACGACCATTTTTCGAAACTGCATTTTGTTTTCTCATTCATGCGTAGGATTGTTCTAAAATAAATATATACACGTATCCAAACGTACCGCCATTGGTGTATAAAAATAATTGGTGTATACACAATAAAAAAAAAATCTTTAAACTTTACACCTTAATTTTTTGCGGAGCTTTCAAAAAAAGCTCGAACAGTTCCTCCAACAGTAAAATTGAAACGCACAATAATAATGTTATACGAGAAACTATTTATACGATACAAAATTTCCAATGACTGACGCATTGTCCTGACTGTGGTTATTCATTTGTTTGAAAATATAAATATTCCTAAAAAAAAAAAAAAAAAACGGATCGTCAAGTATACTTACACAGTCGTGCGNTAGCCGAGTTTCTTCCCTCCTCTCTGTGATAGTATACCTAAGTATCTCGTTCTCGAGCTTTCTTGACGCGCGTAAGTACAGCTTTTCTCTTAATCTTCGTTTTTATCGACACCAGTTGTATGAGTTTACAATTTTCCTTGAATGAAAAAAAAAAAAAAAAAAAAAAAAAAATCAAATAAACGGATCGTCAAGTATACTTACACAGTCGTGCGTAGAGTACGTATTGCATGGGCGCGCGGGCGAGGGTGTTGAGTATGCTGCCGCGTGTCGCCAGCACGCACATTGAGAGCTCGATGGCCATCGATACGAGGAATAAGATTATGTAGCCGATCACGTACTCCCAGAGCAGGAGGACGCATTGGACGTTCAGGTCCCATTCTAGCATGTACAACAGGACAGCCAATATTATCAACCTGGAAAATAATACGAAAAGTCGCACATTTTTATCATCTTGTACGCACTGACATTGTTATTATTATTATTTTTTTTTTTTTTAATTAAAAAAAAAAAAAAAAAAAAAAAAAAAAAAAAAAAAAAATTTTTTTTTTTCCAACAAATACCTGCATACGTAGTGTATTTATTGTAAAAGCTTCATTGTGAAAAAATACATTTAGTCCTCTTTGGGNTCGATGAAAAACAATACCTCTGCGACGAAGTTGTTTGAAGCGAATTTTTATCACTAGGGCCGCAAATCAACGCGGCAAAAATGGTCGAGTCCCTTTCCTTGAATGAAAAAAAAAAAAAAAAAAAAAAAAACATGATATACAAGACCGTAAAATATACACATTGGAAAAATGAGACTCGATGGTTTGACTGATAATTGTTTTGGGTAAATATGTTCCTACAATCAATTGAATCCAGCTGCAGGTGTAAGTATGTTATAATTTTTCTGCAAAATTCGGAATTATGAAGAGCTGACTGACAATTCGAATCAGTTGGGCATTCCACGCGCACACAGCTCAAATCGTCATGTAGGATCGAAGCCAAGCGATAAATTCGACATCAATCAAAGGGTGCCCATGTCTGAGGAGATACATGCGTATACATAGAAGCAGTCAGAATTACCAACACGTGAATATGTGCTACAGCAGGTAATAATCACCGACACGAGTGCGCAAATCGCATCTATGGGCGATATATGGTGTATCTATTGTAGTCTCCTCGGTTCCCCCCGCACAGACGATGAACCCACTCGGACGTCCGATTAAACATCCGCGGGTGAACTAGACCGCATTACCCCATTCGCGTTGAATAGACGCGCTTCTACTATTGTTCGGAGGCAGGCGCCTGAGTTCGTAAATGTACTTGTACACACGTGTCGTAAAAAAAGGTATACCACCGGATCATACGAGACGCGCGTGATGGTCCCCTTTGCAAGTGGAGAGCTCATTCTTTCGGCTTTATTTAAAGTTCTCTCCCTTTCGTTGAATTTGCGGCACTGGCTTATCGATGCTTGGTCTCTTTGTTCTGGATACTGGTACCGGTGCAGGTTGCATGGATGCGCTCATTGAATCGTCGCAAGGATTTTAGATGTGAGATCATTGGAGACGCATGTCCTGAATCAGCAAAACGCGATGTCTTTTTATGGGAATAAGAACATACTGGTCGAATGAAATCCATGCGTTTCACCATCCAGATACAAAGAGCTTGAAGTTATGTAGAAATCCACATATTATGGGTGTGTACACTGTAAATCCAAGCGTATTTACATTACATTTAAAGTGTGTAGTAGAAATTTTTGCCTTTTACAAAATACATCGTAATTGCGTTGATAAGAACAAACAAATCTATTATCCATCAAGTGGTTAACCAGTTTCATTGAACTGGACACATTTAAATAGCAAAACCAATGCAGGAAGGCTTTGGAGTGAAAAAACTTGGCTGTCACAGATTCAACGTGCATACCAAGTGTGTATTATATATGTGACATAAATGTATTTTACTCTCTACAGCCTTCTTACATCAACCGTTAAAGAAAAAAAACCGTTTAGTCTAACAGAATAGGTGAAATAGCTCACGAAGCATCGATTTATATTTATTCTTAAAACGTTAATCAACCCTACTGGAACGCTTTTTATGAAAACAAAAAATTCGATTCCACACTTTAAACGTGTACCTTAACACACTTGGATTTTACAGAGTATAATGTACTATTTCACGGTATTGGAAATTTGTAGAAATATTATATACCGTGAAAAAAATTCAACGAATATTTCGTTATCATGACGTAAAGTTGAAAGCGCGCTAGTACTTATACTTTCATCTCGTAAAGATTTTTTTTCACGAGAAGGATAACAATACAAACAGCACGCAGAGGTACAAATAACCAAAGGGTGTAAATCAAAAGGAAGAAAGCCGCAACAGCGACAATGAGTGGAGTACTAAACATGAATATCCGACGAAGGTCCTCCACGGCAATTCTTTTTCGCCCGCGATGACCTCGATCCATTTTTCAGCCGATCGATGTAGCTTAAGCATCGTGACTTCAAACGCGCACAACAGTGGCGCTCTCGACGCTCCTCTAATTATTTCAAGTATTTTGAGGGTAAGAAAAACGTAACACTTTATAATTTGCTACCAAATATATAATTGGTAGTAAATTTATGTTTAACGTGACTGACTGCATTTTTTACTCCTTATTAGTTTCATCTCTCTCTCTCTCTTTACTATTGATTCTCTTTACCTTACTATCAAAGATATACTGTCTTTCAAAGTTTTCGACCTCATCTTCACCCTTAAAAAACGGAAGAAAAAGCTCATGAAATTTTGCACCTTTTACATAAGTTCTTTTGGTTCCTTAGCACCGTAAGAACTTTGTTTTCTTTTCATACGAATAATTTTTTTTTGTGAAAACTACACGGGTTGAAGTAATATTGACCTCAAATTTTCCTTAATCCAGGCAGAACGTATATTTGTACTCATCATCACAGTGCTCATTTCACAATAGATTAGAATAATTTATACTTACCGTGGTTTTATCTATCATCTTTGAACTATGACGATTTATGTTATTGAAACTTTTTTTACATTAACTAATTTTTTCATTATTTCATAAATTACTGGCAAACACATAAAATGATGAGTATTTTTTTTTTTAAGACAAGGTAAAATGGATAAAATAGGATTATGGCTGTGTGAATAAATATAGAAGCATAGACGAGTCGTGGTATTGTTCACTAATTGTTTATTTTATGCAATAATTATAAACAATGTCTATTAATCATCAGCTAAAGTTCAAAAGGCTCCGTTTTCTAGATACCAAGGTCAATAACCGCAGCATCGAATATGCCCTGATGAATTACGAAATTGTTAGAAAAATCGTAAGCAGTACTTGACACTACATAATATGTTCCTATGCTGGGCTACTTACGCTAAGTCCGATGGACTGGTCGGGCGCGTCCGTTACGTTTTCCGAATCGGAATCTATCTCGTTGGACCCTTCCGGCTGGTCAGAGTCCATAATCTTGTTATTGGCGGACGGTGAAGCAATCTTTCATATTATTTACACATAATTTACCATCCTCGAGATTGAGATGAATTAAAAAANACTATATTTAATATATTTCGTTTCCTTACAGTAACATACATACAAGCTCAAACACAGTTTCGCAAAATGTTGCTTCACCGTAAAAACATGTATTTGCATTGGTAAAAACTCAAATGATCCTTTATTGAGATCCATAATTGTTGATGCCCGCTGGGCCCCTGAATAATCGGTTTTCGAGGTCATCCAAGATTGTGGAGATGACCGCTGGGTTTCTTAGATTTTCCTCAATGTTATTGAGGACCTCCAGTATGGACTGTAAAGTTCTCGTAATTTTTGACGCCTTGGCATCTGGACTTATGATGAGTACCAAAAAAAGCTGTCAAACAAATTTTTTTTAAAATAATTCATTTAAACGATCGTAACGACAGTCGTATGTGCAGAGTTAAAACAAAAGTGATTTTTCTTTCCGAAAGAAAAGGAAAATTAACTCTTGAAGAGTGATGCTATCAATTTTTATACTTACAGTGAAAAAAGCAACTTGGCACAAGTTCAATATTTAACTTACCAAAGATCGATGCAAGCAGAAAATCGTATAAAGACGTAAAATTGCGTTACTTACCAGAGGCAGCAGTTTTTTGAGATTGAGAGCCATTTTTCAGCTGTACTGTTGAGTCTCCTCGAGCAAGTTGAGGCCGTGGCTCTAAGCCTTGTTGATTTTATACTCGAAGCCTCTCAAAGCTCGCGATAGGTTTAATCGAAAAATTAATTGGTTTCGTCTAATAACCATTGAACATTTTTTTTTATGTCCCAGTACGAAATGGAGTGATGAAACATTTCGTTTGCGTCGGCAGATTTTTATTCTTTCCTTTACAAGCGAAAGTCATAAAATCACGTGTTACAATTTTGTATGTAATTTTTTTTTTTTTTTTTTTTTTTTTTGAACAACAATAATATTTTCATTACTTTTGTAAGAGTATCTTGAAAAATTACATTCCACATTTCATTTTAATACTGTAGATATCGAGAGTAAAGAGAACTACGGCGTTAAACTGTAAATATTAATTCCTAAAATATTTTTTCTCAAATTCCTTGACAAATTATCATATATATAGAAACAGATAACCGTAAACTATTTTAATTTATACTAATATTAGTAATAATTGGTCAAAAAAATGAGCAATGAAGATTATCCTGTAAATACGAGCCAACGAGACATGAATAATGTTTCTTATCGTATAAAAAAAATTTTTTTTTTTCCAACAAATACCTGCATACGTAGTGTATTTATTGTAAAAGCTTCATTGTGAAAAAATACATTTAGTCCTCTTTGGGGTGGACTGTTTTTGATTACAATCTTTCTTATTACTTTTGTACTTTAGCTACGGAAGCAGTGATGAATTTTGAAACCTTTTTTTACCTACTGTGGTACCGTGGTTTTTTTTTTTTTATCAAAACAACAAAAAATAAAACAAAAAAATAAATAAATAAAATAACGGTCATTGAAAATAATATAAAAATAATAATAAAAACTATGCAGTTTAGTGGATATAGTCATAAAAAAAAATTCTATTGTTAATTTACAAAATGCAAAAAATTATCGAACAGTTACTGTTAATTTACAGGATATAATAAGCCAAGTTTAAAATAATGGTGTTTATCATTATCATCATACGAAGCAGTCTTGGATTCAGACAACCCTGTAAAACCATATCATCGCTCTAGGGTAGATAGATACGATCTTGTTTTCAGGCTCCATTGTTGCGAGGAATGCTTTGTGTGTTCTCACACGAGAAATAATTATGAGCGAGATTTTACTAAAGTTTTTCGGTAATCTAGCGAGTCATTGTGCCCAATTTGCGGCGTTTACTGCTCTAAATATGCCTTGGTAACATTCAAACAGGATAAATTAAGTTTCCTTTTTTTTTTTAATTTTATGAATAATTGTTTCAAATAAATAAATAAGCTACGTTAAAGTGGAATTCGCTACTTTCAGATTCTTCTTGTACACTCCAGTACAATAAAAATAATTACATTTTGTGGATACAATGAAATAAGTATAATGAGGATGAAAGAGGCTACTGCTTACTACACACAGACACTTCGAGCGATGTTCACGAATTAGAGGGAGACCGCACTCGTTTGTATTACCCGATGCCCACCGATCGAGAACCAAAAGACAACATGAGGACGAAAGTACCCCACGTGAGGTGGAGGTTCGAGGGAATCAAGAGTAATGATCGAGCATGAAAAAAAAAACAGAAAAAAAAAGAGGGTTCAGGCTGCGTGGTAAGGAAGATGTATCGCGTGGACGATGGCAGAGCCGTGAATAGGAAAAATGGTATGGAGAGGAATAGAAGACGCGTGACCCGATGGAGGGCTGTACGACCTTTTGCCTCGGGCAGGGGTGGTACAAAGAGGATACTGTAATGACAAGCAACAGCGAAATTGAAAGAAATTAGCGTTCGAGCGAGTTCGCGTCGCACAATTCCACTATCCCTTTATAAATACTTACGTGAATTGAAAAATAAGAAATGTTTTCGCCAACAAAACGAATGATAATCATATCAACGGAGTGAGATACATATGGATTTTACAGTGTAGGTATACATCTCTTTACTTTTTCATGAATCAAAAATAGGCGAGCACTATTGGGTTGTTTGGTATGTTAGTTGTCAAACAACAAACTCTACCTTTACTTGGGGTACCCTCAAAATTAATACAGGTACTATTGTATTTTACAAAACTAAGAAGGTACCTGGTATTGAGTTTTAAGGATCCCCCAAGTAGAACTTGTTAACGGTATGGCTGCTAGTTTCAGCTTCATCCAATTGTCAATTTTCAAAATCTTTATTGCACCTTCAACATGTTTGCATTGCCCTCGAGTTTGAATTGCAAGTTAGTACAATGAGCACCTTTTTACAAGCTCGTGTTCAACTTTTGATGAAAAAGCATTCATTTATCAACTGTTATCATCGCAACGACCACTGATCGAAATCAACGAGGGTGATATCACGCAAAAAGATATAAATGTAGTTAGTTTAGTAAAGTGATAATCAAAATCCATCAAGATGATCTTTTCCCTCAAATAGCTTTGATTGACTTTATTGTAACGAGTCAAACGATGTACGTAGGTACTGTGACGGAAATAAACAAAAAATGCATTGTAATAAATGTTAACTAGCATCTTCATATTTCATCTCGATTCTCTGTAAGTATATTCATTGTTGTTGTCGTTGTGAATGTCATATAGATAATACGATTGTTTAGGCATGATTCGTATAACTACATACAAATTAATCGATTTATGTTTGATCCAAGATGTACCTCGTTAATGATAACCTCGTTCCATAAACTCGAGAGATTCCGCAGTTTAACAACAAAAACTTCTTGAGACTTCTTCTACAAGCCACTGCAAACATACGACGCCTCGGTGAATGGAAAAAAGACAGCGTCTTGGTTTTTGGTGGAAAAAAGCTATTATCTCAAAGTCTTGGCGTAAAGGATAGTATCTTGCCTTAAAAAAAAAAAAAAATTAAAAAAAAATTGTGGTAAAAGTTGATATATCTCAAACATGAAGGTCAAAGGGGTAATATCTCAATTTTCGGTAGAAAAAAGATGTATCGCATTCTTCGTAAAAGAGGTAATAGAAATGTCATTTTTTACAGAGAAGAAGATGTATACCTCGACTTACAGTGGAAAAAAAGTCTACGTGACGGAACGGATAGTATACTTATGTCTCTCAAAAGCTAATAAAATCTTTAATCATTAATATATATTTAATATATTTCGTTTCCTTACAGTAACATACATACAAGCTCAAACACAGTTTCGCAAAATGTTGCTTCACCGTAAAAACATGTATTTGCATTGGTAAAAACTCAAATGATCCTTTATTGAGATCAAATGAAGATAATTCACACATGCAACAAAACTTTTTTTTTTATAACCTTCATCCAAGACAATGTGTCATTGTGAACACACACCATTTTTTTTTTCAAGCCCGACGTGGGCTTTGGGCAATAAAATATGGGAGGTGCAAGTACAAGTTACAGAGACAATACACAGCCCAGTGATCGATGTCAGAAGGGGCGAGTGTATACCGTCATACATTAATAAAATCCCCACTTCCCATGCACCAACGCCTCAAACTCCACGCTTGCCCTCTCCCTCGTATATATTTCGTATTCACCGCGTTACTTGGAGTCTCCTTCCTCGCTCTGTTCGGCTCTGTTGGTTAGTACAGTATCGATTCCATAGCCGAGTTTCTTCCCTCCTCTCTGTGATAGTATACCTAAGTATCTCGTTCTCGAGCTTTCTTGACGCGCGTAAGTACAGCTTTTCTCTTAATCTTCGTTTTTATCGACACCAGTTGTATGAGTTTACAATTTTCCTTGAATGAAAAAAAAAAAAAAAATAAATAAAATAAATGTTATTAATTACCAGTGATGCTTTTGATTTCGCGCTAGGATATCGTTGAAAATTAAAGCCTCACAACAATGTGGACAAAGTACAAACCCTCGTGCAAATACGAGCTTGTTCGAACAGGTGATTCATAAATTTCAATTTAAAGAATAAACTACAATAGTTGTAAATATCGTTTTCCAGGTCAAATATGACAAATCAAACACCATACGTTTCCTCTCCAGTATGTAGACACAAGAGGGGAGAATTAATCTATGGAAAAATAATAGATACCACAACGACGCCATTTTCAAGGGCGCGTAGCTTTTATTTTAGACGTAAATGCTTTTCTTTTATTTATGTATTCATAGTATGCGTTTCTTAATGGAAATGTACATATGTATAAGCACGAGAGTACAACGTGATGGTATATGTATTTGTATCGAGAAGTACAATGAGATGTTCCATCATCACCGCAGGTACATCGTATGTAACTATATATAATGTTTGAAAAAAATCATTATACACGCAAAAGTGTATTATGTAAAGCCATCCGAGATTTGGCCCTTCCCCGTATAATCTCAATTTATTGGCCCTCTCGTCGACACCCTTTTGCAACTGCACCACTATCTAATACTGTATGGTATACTATAGTGCTACATAAGGTGTATACACATCAAGCAAAACGCCACTTCGTTGTCCGGGACGTTTCACTGTTCTCTGCTCGGAAAATCTTTGTTGCGGTAAACTCGCGATCGCGAAGATTAACGCCGCGACAAAATGTAAATTGTATTGGTTGTTTTTCCCTCCACATGTGGTTGTGCAGCGAAAATTTAATATCTTTGGAGACTTTACGATTGAATTATTTTTTATGCCCTTCGAGCTTCGTTTGGCCACTTCGTCAAGATAAGAGCGAATGGCTTTTTCATGGCTTTGAGAATTCAATCCCAGGAGAGGCTCAATCGTAATCCCAATTACGCAGACTGGGAGCACTTCTGCATGATGAAAATTAAATATTTCACGGCCAAAATGAAATTAACCATTGACTCGATAAATTGTGCCATTTCGTTTCTATACTCCGTACGATCAAATTCCTCGTCATTTTCGTAAAAAATCATCCTTTGCGAAAACTTCTTCCATCAACTTGTCTCGGTGCACAAACCAATTCCAAGGGAGATCCATATCATCGCAAACCTATAAAAACCCACCCCCACCCCCTCTTTCTCTCCGTCTCATCAGAGCATAAAAATAGCAATCCTATCTCTCCACCCCTACAAAAAAAGCACTCTCGCGGCGTCGCGTTGTCCCCGATTTTACCGTCAGCACGTGCCGAAACGCACACATTCCTTTGGGGATAATGTACCAGTAACCAAAAATACAACTCTGCACTACATATATATACATAATATAATATATTTACACTCAAGCGAGTAAATTATGTTACTGCGGAGTCACGTCGCAAAATAAAGTAAAAAACGCAAGATGCATCCAGAGGTATACACACGAGTGCGACGCATAAATATTTTGCATAGTGGTGACCTGTTCTCTCTACACCCACCGCAGCGGCATCTTCGATTCTTCAACTCTATTTTTGCGTTTTTCATGCACCATCATATTTTTTTCAACAAGAAAAAGTACACCCATAAAAAATATACATTAATACGCTCATGGCAAAGATTTTCCGTGTCTCTCTACCCGACTGTGCGAATCAAAAATCCATACCGCAACGGTGCAACATGTGTTACTTTGGCAAACTTGGGTCAATCCATCTCTCTCTCGACAAAAGAAGAGAGCCACAAGCTCGAAACTCTCGGAAAGCTTTTCTCCACAGTTTTGCGGAGCAATTTTTCCCCGCGGAGCGCATCATCGCGACTAGCTGCACTCGTATAATATATAACACACGGTACTCTCTCGACTCATTCCTGCACATTTTTATCATACACGTTTGTTGGATAAGCGACGTGTAAGCCATGTACGCGGGAGAGCTGTTCGCCGAGAGTATAGGGAGCTTCTACGACGAAATGAAAAGGTATGCAGTAAGCATCAGACACGCAGTTCTGGATAATCTCTTATTCGCTCGTGTGTATGCCATGAAAAAAAAAGCGATGTTATGAACTGGCGGGTGTTTTCGCGCTACAGTGCAGCTTGTACAATGGAAACGAGGAACGGGAAGGACGATAAGCATCGTGAGGACAATGCAAAGGTAATGCAAAGGGTTGACATTCTTTTAAAAATGTATTTCAATACACGAGTACAGGAGAAAAAACAGAGCCAACTACACGGCGTTATGGGAAGTAGACGTGGGAGTTTTTTTTTTTTCTTTGCGCTGTCGCTGTTTGCTCGAGGAAAAAAACATACCTACGTCGCGTTGTGCACGTACACGCATAAGGTAAAAAGTATACACGTGTTTGCGAAACCCTGTGTGTCTCTTTTCACGGAAATTTTCTCGATCCATCAAAAAATTAAAAAGTAAAAAATGTCATTTGTCTCTTTAATTTACGAGGAAAAGCTCGATCCCTCGTTTGGATTGTTATATTTGGTTTCAATTTGATTGGATGAGACGAAATTGCTAATACCTGCTGACACAATCGTAAGCGGTTAATCATGACAATAACCAAATTTTAATTTACGTATCATAGATTACTTGCAACTGTTGTTTATTGATGTTTCCACGGGAGTATTTTTTATATCGTGATGAAAATTCCGAGACAAGTTTAACGAGGATGTGCATCGTAATATGTTAGCGAGTGAAAGAAGAGGTGTTTCCGCAACATGAAAGTCGCATTAAGGTAGTTAAGTTTGATTAAGAGCGCAGGCGTCGAGTCGACGGGATTTTAACGAGCGAGAAGAAAATTTTCCGGGTGGGAAATCAGTGATTACGTAGAAAACCCCGGAAAGAGATGTAGAGGACGACAGGCGCAAGTGGCTCCCGGTCCGTGGTGGGAAGTAGTTCGTAACTCCCGAGGCTTTGGCTCTGAGGCGTCTGAGTGCGTTGTTACCTATATACCATACTTGTCCTGTATAAGTATACTGGAGGGTCTCTTTGGGAAGCATGAAAAACGAGGAGGGAAATTACAACGGTGCACAAAGCCACGCGTGAAGGGTAACGAAAGACAGTGAAATGGTGTTTGCCGAACGATTCATCTCGGTTTTTGTCCACTAAACTCTTGCGTCGAGAATTCATGGTAATTTTTCAACAAAATGTCAAGCTCAAACTTTCATCGGTGCAGTGGCGAAAAAAAGCTTTTTTTTTTTTTTTTTTTTTTTTTTAGAAAAGGACCGTCAAAACGAATCTTGGTAGTTAATTATCCTCACCCGCTCTTTGCATCCGCCGTAAAAGTACAAGTGTCGTTTCCCGGATAAGGTGAAGAACAAAAAAAAAAAAAAAAAAAATTTCTTCCAAAGGAGCAAAGCGCGGGCGGCAAACTGGGTCAGTCAGCTTCTTCCCCTGCAGATGTGCGGCGGTGCTGGTGGTGGTGGTGTATACGTGTATACAAATTCATTCCTTCATCTCCCTTTTTCTCTGGTGCTTTTGCAGATGCGGCAGATATCGATTCGCTGCGGAGCAGGGAAAAAATTATATTTGCACCTGGTGATGTTTATAAGACCCCCGCCACTGCTTTTTTTTATCCTTTATATGGCTGCGCAAGATGTTTGGTATTTTATATATACACAGTTTTTGTAATCGTGAAAGTTGAGAGGTCGACGGAGATGTACAAGGGGCGAGAAAGAAAATAGATGAACTGCTGGACAATCGTTGCGATTATTTTTTTATCTACTCTTAAAGTTGCGCGTATTACGTAATCGAGTGCAATCGACAGATAATCGAGACGGCGATGCTAATGATGCTAATGGGTGACCGTTTGGTCACCATTCGGGTCTCGCCCTTTCGCCTGTGCTCTTAACTCTCGAAAGTCGATTAACTGTTTCACTGACGCTTCGTCTACGTGATCATCATAGGTGTGACTGAGTTGGTCTAGATGTTTATATACGTATATAAACACCTAGTCATAACTCACGTGCACCGATGGCTAATTAACACTATGCTTGTGTAAAAAAATGCCATGTCTGAGCCTACGGGCGATGATGAATAAAAGAAATTTATATATTGTTACAAAGTTGGAAACGGTTCTTCTCAGTCAATGGTTTTTTTTTTTTTTTTTTTTTTTTCTAGAAATTGCGGGCCTTGCGCACTAACTTACCCCCTGCCCCGGAGTTTAATCAAATGTTCGTATTCTTAAAAGTTCAAAGTACAATTCAAACAATTAATTTTTTTTTTCAAACGAATAATTTTTTATTTCATTTCACCCTAAAATACGTATTAATTTTTTTGTGATTCAACCTCGTACTCTTGAATTTTCCCGGTACAAACAAACCGCGTGATCACAATTTTTCAAGAGAAAGGAAATGTAAAGAAAAGGGAGGAAATTTCCTTGAAAGAAAAAACAAAAGTATTTCGCTGTCCCGCAGTCAAGTGGTGGACACGTAAATACCCCGTTGACCTCCTGAACTTGTAAACTCATCCGCGAGATGGATCGAAAGAGAGAGTGGCTCTTTAGTTGGCCTCTCGGATGCAACGTTATCGGGCAAACACAAGTTCGTAAATAAACATCAGCTGTGCTTGTAAGGTTTTGCGAAGTAACGTAAAAGAAAGAGATGCAAGTACATCGGTAAATACAATCTTTAGCGGTAAAAAAAAAAAAAATTTAAGTCTCAGACTTGTACTTAAAATTAACCAATAATAAACTAATTAAAACAAACTTAAAATAACTGTACATAAAAATCACAAAATAACAAAATCTTGAATTGGAGTTCAGTTAGCAGTTTTTTTCGGTTCAGAAGCACGAGAAATCAAATATAAATGTTTATCAAATAGTGAGACTTTGATGTTCAATACCTATAAAATAGCTCTGATGATTTTCGTAAAATGAGGTAGACGAGTAAGGTGAGATAACATTATTAAAAAAAAAAAAAAACAAAAAACAAATCTGATTGCAAGATATTTTTGTAAGAACGTCCTCTTAGCACACACGTTTTCTCCTGAAAGCAAGAGAAGTATAGGTGTTTGCATTTTTTTTTTCAGACAAACCTTTATTAGACACTAAAAGTAATAGTTTAGAGAAACACCAGTGATTGAGAAGATAAATAAATGAAAACGAGCGTTTAAAGCTGATTAGAGAAAATGGAAACACGTGACGTACTCATCTGCTGCTTCGTTCATTCGCCAGTGACTTAACTGCTATACTTGTGTATACTTGTACATACCTACATGTATATACGTACACGAGCCGAGAGAAATGTTGTTAAGGTTTTCAAGCTTCTCTGGCTTCTTGGCCTACATAGCGCATCACAGTGGAGCGAGAGAAAGAGAAAAACATATAAAGGTACTACCTAGCCCCCCTCCCTTTTTTTTACACCCTCTTTAACATCAGTAGAGCTGACGCATTCACGGCCGTCCCGAGAAGTATTGTCGGGTGCAAGCAGCCGTTTGACCGAGATAAGAAAGTTATACGAGTATTTATATTTCTTCCGATACGTTGTATTTCTTTTCGCATTCCGTCATGTTTAATTTTTTTCTTTTTTTTCTTCTTCTTTACACCCCCCCCCCTTCTTGCTGCAGAACGAGGTCAAGCTATACCTGCGACACCCCCGCACTGTTGCAACCCCTCCAGGAGGGGGTTGGAAACCAATTTCGAGTCGGGCGAGTTTGCCTCTTGATTGGATTCTCCGCTCATCGCAGCTGATAATCTCTGATTGTTCCGAGAATCTTGAACTCCTAATTGCTTCGTTGAGAAGGAAAGAAAAGAAGAAGTATATATACACGTAAGAGGGAAAGGGTCCGCGTACACCCGCCAAAGTGTCCAAACTCGGTGAGTCACCTGTAGTACCGTGCCCCCCCCCCCCCTTGGGAAATAAAAGTCTTTATACTTTGTAAAATCCTTCGATTTTCCATTGGCGTCTCTCAGGTATACACTTTCCGTCGAGGATTCGACGATTAGGGAAGAAAGTTGTTACGTTTCGTTTGACGACTCCTTCGCTTCCGCTCGAGTTTTCTCTCTATTATACTCCCGCGCCTTCGCTGCTGTAACAAGATTACCTTGCCGTGACCCGCGAGCTCGATTGACTCGAGTCCATGCACTTCGAACGGCGAGAAAAAAAAAACAACAAATTGTTGCACCGAGAGAAAAACATAATAAAAATTACTGAGCTGGAATGGTAATCTGGTGTCATTCCACCATCTATAGGGACTTTTTACTTTGGCCAACCTTATTTTTACCATTTTGGATAGTAATTTCTATTGTACAAACAGTAAAAATCGCTATACTTGCAACAAAAATTACTCGTTTAACCATTCAAAATTATTGTTCGAATAGTAAAAAGTCCCTAGACGACCGAACACTACTAGATGACCATTCTAGCACAGTAATTTTTTTCTCTCGGTGTGGATATGCAGCTGGATTTTTTTTCTGATGCCATCGAATGGTTCTTTATGTGTACAAAAAAAGAAAAAAGAGGGAGAAGTGAAAGAAAGGTTTTTATTTATTTTTTTTTTTTTTCTTGAAAGAAGCCCAACTGCGAGTAAAATTTCTCTGGGGCGTCAAAGCCGAAGGTCTTGGTTTATTTGAAGAAGAAATTTTTCACGCTTCACCTGCAGTTTGCAGCTGCACCTTGCGTCTCCTTTTTTCGGGAGTAAGGCGGAATAATAAGACTTGCCGGCGTGTGAGAAAAATGATTAAAAAAACGGGGGGAAGAGGAGAAAAGAAAATGGGTAATCTCGACTCGAGTGTACGTATATGAGTCGCCAAGACGGAGGCGAGAAAAGTAAAATTGGATGTTCCTCTCAGGATAAAAAAGGTTTTTTTTTTCGTAGAATTAGATTAATTGAAGAAAGTGGAAGCTTCGCAGTGGATATGTATGTTAAATGTGGGTCTTGAAAGTTACAAGCTTACTTCAATTTTGTTAATCGCAATCTATTTTTTCCGCTTCTACCACCAATTGCAAGCAACTTTTTCTAATCATCTCTATTATACATCTTGTGTATTTTGTTTACAAAGAAAATAAAAACAAAAAATTGTAAAATCAGATGAGTTTTTCTATGTTAAACAAATAAAAAAAAAAAAAAATGTGCCGGTAATAAATAATCATACCTTTGGAGTTGAGTATCAAACATAAAGCTCATTCAATTGAATAAAAAACCCTGCACTTCTATAAATCGTTTGAGTCTCATGAAAATGATTCAAAAAAAAAAAAAAAAAAAAAAAGGGTTACGCGATAGTTACAACAGAAAATGTTATGCAGTCATCAAAATCATAATTTAGACAATTATCATCACCGGGCAGGTTTCCGGTTCGTGCAAAACGTTATACACAGCAAAAAGCATCGCAAAAACTCCCGGGACCAATACAGCTGCAGCAGAAACAATTAGGCCTCTGTATCCTCACGGAAGGGACATCGAAAATTGGCGCAAGCAAATAACCCATATAGTTCAGCGAAAGAGATTAATGAAGTGCCATACGGAGGCGCGTCCTCGGGGAAATCGCCCCGATGTACTGGACGGCGCATCAGTAGGTCTAATACACATAGGACCGAAATCTTATCTCATTTCCGGGTCCGACGTTTACTCGAGTTGCCGTCCGTCCATGTTTCTTGCGTGTCCCCTCCTCGACCCGCACTTCTGCACTGGTGATCGACGAATCGATCGAGCGACCATTTGAATGCAACACGCCGATTTCATTTCGAGGTGGAATTGGATTTTATGTATGGACAGAAGGGGTCGTATCTTTACGACTTTCTTTTGGTTTTTCATTGATCTAACAGAAGGGATCCGATACACATTTTTTAAAAATAATAAACTCGTCCATAAACTCAATGTTCAATCGAATATTCAAATTCGTCGGAAAATAAAATACATCAATTTTCCATAAGTGTAAATACATACGCGAGAAGATATGGCATTACCGATTTTTACCGATACATCGATTTTTCATATATGTACCTACAACAACATAGGACGCATTCTATCCACATACCATGTACACATCACCGAAAGATACCACGCGAAACTTTATTCCAATATCCGTTTGACAAAATTGTCAGTCCCATCATCTATTTTTTTCCTGTATGGATACACATCCTTGATTATACTTCACCATACCAACGAGTAAGTAAGTATACGTGCACGTGGTGAGCGCAAATATTCGATGAGCGATATCCGATAAGGTGAACTGCATATAGCCCATGTATATAAGATGCTGTATCGGTGCGCGATTATAATTGAACTGCAGGATATATTATACAGGAGGTAAGAGGTATGCGGGAGCGCCTATATGACTCTATACGACGCGTGATAGTTATTGCACCAGAATATACCTCATACGCGGTAGGGGAAACATAGAGAGAGAGAAAGAGAGTTTGGAACAAATGTCGCAGTAGCGGTGCAGAGGCTGTGATTGAATGTAGCAGCAAATTATACGATGGGCCGGGAGCTGACGCGGGACGGATGGGCGGACTCTATATACATGCTGCGTGTCGCGCGTGTGCTGCAGTTATACAGGATATACATGGTGGATAGTATCGTGTAGGGATGGTACATGAGGGATGAAGTCGGGGAGGTGGTGCCGGAGAAATAATTATGTAAGGGCTCGGGATTGAGTGATTGAGGGAGGGTGGGGTGGGGACGGGCGCGTGACAGACGGTGATTTAAAAGGTACGTAGCCACTGCTGTTGCTCCTGATGATCGTCAGCGCGAGATTTTGCACGTAAGTAGGTGTTTTTTCTCTCTCTCTCTCTCTCGTCCGATCTTTGCGTGTTGGGAACGAGATTGGAAGTGATTTGGGATCGTGTCGAGAATGAGAGCTTACCGGGAGCGATTATGGCTGTCTGTGCATGTCTTACTATTTCCAACTTACTTTACTTTTACTGCATTGAGAAGCCGTGCTCGTGGTATTACCAATGTGTGCTTACGCACGGTCTGTATACCATGAGATTAAAATTATGGGTGATATAACGAAAAATAAGTTGTGTCTTATTTTTTTATTTTTATTTTTTTTTCTTCATCAATAACTTTTTCAATACAATCATTGCAACTGAATGCTTTTTTTTTCTTTAACTACGAGAAAACACTTTGGTGTAACTATATGGGGTGTCGTGGTTGCTTTGGCGAGTCATCTCATTTGTCTGGTGATGTATAAGTATACCATATCATGTATAATTACGCAGAAGTGGTCCATCATTTGAGTTTGCTTTTAATGATGGATCAGAATTTTGCGTGAAAAATGCAGGCAAACGCTTAATAAATTGGCGTTTAATTGATATAATTCCTCAACTCTGGTCCAATTATAGAAATTATGTTAATTAATTTCGAAAGTACCATGAATGTGTTGCAATGAATAACTCGAATTGATAAATTACGGGTTGAGCAGCTTGAATAGTTAATTTTGTTAATTTTCTTAATTTTTTTAGGCTCTAGTTCTCATAGTTTTGGAATGACGTAACATGTCATCTATACCTACAGAACTCAGTTTGGATGAATTGAAAATGTGGCATAAAAAAATTTTACTCCGAAAGAACCGTAACGCGAAATAAGTACGCCAATGATTTTTTTTTTTTTTTCAATGTGCGCACGTATGGAAACGTACATGCGAATATGTTCCGTCTACAAAAGTGTAGTACCGCTGTTGGGAACGTTATCGTCGACACTTCCGCTCTACTGCACATGCTTGCATTGAAAATATAAATGTTTTATGCCTTTTTTTATTTCCATAAAAATTTCCCAAGTATACCTACGAGTTTTAATTAAAGAAATTGCTCGAACGGGCGTGCAAGTAAAATTTTCAATCCGACAAAAACCTTGTTTGATGTGTTATTGAATTTTCTATTTATCGATTTCGCGCACCTGATGTGCCTAATTGCACTCAAGTTGAATGCAATGCCATTTCAGCGAGTGTCAATATTTCACAATCTATATATTTCATCAGTGAGTGGTAACGTCAATATATGCAGAAAAAAATATAATTCAAACATGTCTATACATTAGATCCAGTCCACTGGTGTAAAAATACAGTGCGAGAACATATATATACAAGCCCTCTTTTTCTCGCTCTCATTCATCCATTTAGTTAAAAAACTAAAATATTTATGTTTTCCACCTGCCTATACGCCCTAACGGAAAAAATCAATTGCTCGTCGTTGCTCTTCTCGTTAAATATTCAAAAGGTCAAGTCACTCGGCTCGGGGCACGTGAAGTCTGTATAGTCAGAGAGATGGTAGTACACGTGTGTATACGTGCCACAAAACAAGAAAAAAGCCCGAGGGTATATAAGCCATCGACCTCCATATAATAAACGTGTTTTCTTATACGTGGCAAGACGCGCGATGCTGTTATCAAAAGACTGAGGGAAGCTGTAATATGCGTACATCCCCTCGTATCTGTCGCGCTGTAAGTACTTATAGATTTTCCGATCACGTCTCCTTCACTCAATTAAGACTTTTGGCCGTCTCTTCCTCGTACAGTAACCCTCACCTGTATAGGTACTCATCCAAGCTTTGTTGCCAAGGGGGAAAATTAAAGGGTACATAGCAACATGATTCCATATATTATGTGCTGTTCTGTATACCTCGGAGGAACCGTACATATATATTTTTGCTTACCGAAAGATCGAGAGGTGTACGTGTCTCTATTCGTCATATCGAGATTACTTTTTTGCGACGAGCTGAGATTATTTGTTTTTTATCCTCCGCGGACAAGTGAAAAGGCGTCGCGTGCGGGATTTTTTTTTTTTTTTTTTTTTCATAGGCATGTACGGAGAGTGTAACGCGTGTACCTCTTGGGATGGGGCGTTTGCGTCTGAGCGAAAATTGAACTACACCTAGTAGGTATAGGGTAGAGGTGGAAATCCAATCGCTATGGGGGACATTTCAATGCCAAAGGGCGCCCGTAGGTATATAATATACAGCAGTCGATCGGTATATCATTCCGCTGATTGATAGCGTAAAGCGTGGACTGTACTACGAGCTTTCAACGAATTATTCGATTAGGGGTTTTCCGGGTGGAAAATTAAATCGATTGCTCGCTGATTACATTACGTCGGAGGGCGGGTTAAAGGACGTTTTTCCACCGTGTGCTCGATCAAAAGACATCGCTAAACCATCCCAACTACCAGTCGAGAGATATATATATTTCAAACGATCAAAGGGATGTAACACCAAAGCCGAAGCCTACTTTATCGATAATAATTGTACTTTCTATACCCTTTTTAATTAATGATCAGTTCACACTAACGCAGAGACAGTCAGTTAGGCAACTGGTTACTCTAAAAACTTTATCAGACGGTGAGTTAAGTGTCAATCTAGTGGCCCCATTTGTTTGAGTTCCGTAAAATATACAACAATGCTCGTGCAGTGCTCACGAGCAACCGGAGACCGATGATTTGTTGACTCCGAGTTCTTCGATGAACGAGGTACTTACAGATCTTTGGCTTCCGTATGTTGCTACACGATACAAATATACATATGTATGTACATCATACGAAGACACACAAGAAGTTTGTCTTCGCACGAGGGTACTTTGTCTCCATTTAGTCGAGCGAGCGATGAGCTTATACAAATGAGGCCAACTTTGATGCCCAAAGTTTCCCGAAATCGATTGAACTCGGAGGTCTTATCATGTAGCTGCCTGACAGAGTTTGAAGTTAATTAAAATCTCGGGTGTACGTAATGTACAACGCTAAATGGTATCCACTGAGAATTCATTAGATTCATATTTTTTTTTTTTTTTGTATGGCTGCCGGATGAAAATTCATGCAAAGCACATAGGATCCGTGGAATCTGCAAACATTTGCCAGACTGGCCGAGTAAACAGTTTTTTTTTTCTTTTTAAATTACTCCAAAGCAATTTTAATACTGAATATGCATCAGCCGATGTGATATGCGCGAAGAATATTAAAGCGGGGAAGAAGAAGAAAAAAAAAAAAATTCACCGTGTCGACTACACGATGTTTATCAATTAAACTTTCTGTGCCTATACATGTATACGCACCCACTAATTTATTCGAACGAAATATGAATGCGTCGGTAAAGTGCGTGTATATATATATATACCTTTGGGCCAAGGATAATAATGAATGAACATCTCGTGCAGTGGACCAAAACCTATATGGATTCACGATGAGCCCGGGACTGTACTAACACGCGATCCACGCGATATAACTGCGCACAGTATAGGCATGGATACATGTGAGTGTACGTGGCTGTATGTGCAGGACAGGCTTGTACAGTAGGTATATATATACATGAGAGCTGGGTCACGCTGCATCGACCGCACATTTGCAAGACAATTGCAAGTGTGTCGACGCGAAATTGCAGCGCGCGAATTTTGTGGAGGTACAGAACAATCCCCTGTGCGGTATTATGTACTTTCGTCAGAGGAATCAAACTCGATGGCCGGTTGTTGTCCGGGCGCGCAAAAGTTTTCGATTTCCGCTTTGCATCAGCAGTTCCGACTCGAGGTCCCCCGCGAAAGGAAGCAATACACCTTGGGGGAGTTTTCTTTTCCTCCGCACTCCCTCGCCAGAACCTTCTACTTGTACACACGTGCGTCGCCGATCTCTTTTCCCCTTTTCCTATACGACTCTGTCCGCACTTATTGGGGTGTATTGAAATGTCGTTGCGAATCCCAGCCACGGCACTGCAGGGATCAACGTTGAATCCGTCGTGGATTCGAGTGTTTTGTGGTATTGATTTTTTTCTTTTTTTTTTTTTTTTTTCAAGGGCGCGATCGTTGTGTACGTTTTGCCTCGAGTCGCGTACATTGTTTTTCTTACTATGCGTCCACATGGTACGCACTTTGGGTCCTACAATTATTTTGCACCCTTGGGCTGAAAGACTCTTCAAACCTAAAGGGGGTTAAAAAAAAAAAAGGTCCGAGGTGAGAAAAAAAAACACATTTTTTCGTGCAAAGGTTTTCAAGGATGAAGCCACGGTTTTGAGATACTTGATATGTTACAAAAATGTAACAAAAGCCAGGGTTGACTCTATTTTTTTATTTTTTTTATCTACATTGAAGAAGAAAAAAAAAACAGTTTTTCAGTTAAAAATGCGAATGATTAAAATTTCAACTAATGGGCGCTGACGAGCGAATGGAGTGCTTGTACAGATTAAAAAAAAAAAAGTAACCCGCGATTCCGAATGAAAAAAAGCACCCACCCACAGAAATTATCCCTCTGTTTTATATGTTGTCCCCGAGCGCACAAATTACCAGCCCATAGTGGTTTTTAATCCGAAACTACAGGCTACTACGTGGCGTGCGCACACATCACACGCGATACCCCAGACGCCGACATCTGTCGCCTCGCTCCATCGATGCGTTATATTAGTCAAAAAAGTCCGCCCGTGGCTCTATACAGGCGTCGAGTTTCTCTCTCTTTCTCTGGTCCATCAATCACGTTTGTGAGACCATAGCTACCGGGTATACAGGTCCATTATGTGCTGCGGAGCATATTTTACTGCGCGCGCTAATTGGACGAAAAGTAAACCGATGACGACACACAAATACATATAATATTATATCCGCGCATGTACACGAGTGTAATCGGAACGCAGTCGTCGAGAGTTCAGGCCGTTGATGAACGTGAAAAATTCGCGCTTCGTATGATGAATGAACTTTTCCGTGTCTTTGCTGCTATACTTGCACACTGCGCCATGACTTTGGCTTACAAGCCCTGCAATTTGTCGCGTAGTTTATAACGAGAGAGCGCGTCTGCATGGTGTACATTGTATATAGGGTATAAAGCTTTATCAATTGCCAACGTCGGGACATGTCATAATTCTTTTAGAGCTAAACTCTTCATTGGCTCTTTGAAAGAAAAAAAAAATAAACAAAATAACCAATAACCCTTTTACGAGCCCAAATAATGTCAGATTTCAAAATTTGTTCAATGATTTCATTGGCTGCATTATAAAGAAAAAAAAAAAAAAAAAAAAAAAAAAAACTGTTGGACCAGTACATATTTTTTCAAGTGAAATATGAACACATTGTTTTATCACTTGAAGCAAAAACAAATTTATTTGAGTCACGTGCGTCGGATCGGACACCTCGAGGCTCGATAAAAAATCGGTACCGGTTTCCAAGACACTCACACACACACACACCACCCTCCCACTATTTGACCCACTCACCCAATCGATAATCGCACGTGCGTATATATACACGTTGAACTGCAGCAACGATGTATCTACAACCTCCTCCCAATTCAATTAGTCCAGAGGGGGTATTGTGTAAACGCACCTTTGCTCTGCCTCACGATGTATATACCTTATAGCATAGCCCGTGACAGCTTTAACCAACAACCTGCACTTTGCAAATCGATCCGACGAGCTCCCTCTTCGATCCATTGTTTATTACATACACGTTTAAATAATCGCAGCTTGGATTACCAACTAATGAACCTACGAAAAATCGTACCTGGATATCTAAGTACGGGACCTCCGATGTGTGGAAGCTAAAATGTCCAAGGGTGGAGGCTCGAGCTCCAAAGAATCCGCGATGTTTCCAGAGGAGAGGGTGGTGGGTGCTGACTCTGTCGTCGGTGGGGAAGCTCGGCCATTCGTAGGTGCAGGCAAAGCAAGGCGCGCGAGACGCCAAATGCTGCATAAATCATCCGATCCGAAGTCATCCGTCGCCTCAATGTATATGCCACAGAGACTTTGAATACGAAAATGAACGGTGGTGGGGGGGGGGGGCATTGACGGAGACGAGGTGAACGACACGGGAAAGCCAACCGATTGTGGGTGATGCGCGTGGTGGTGGTTTTGCAATCTCTCGGGGACTACGGAGACTTGTTTGGACCCTCCCTGTGTGTATTATTTTATAGGGTGGGGAGGAGACGTTTCGCGAGAGGCAAAAGAAGAAGAAGAAGAAGAAGGTATAATGTGCGAAGCGCGCGAGCTTTCTTTCAATGGGTGTTCCTTCGGGGTGTCGAGAAGCATCAAAGGCTGGTCCAGTCAGGGGGGGGGGGGATGTGGAAAAGAAAAGCATATACTCACCCCCTGGACCGCATTTGAGAATCACGTGGAATACACTATGTATATATACGTGGGACTTACCTGAAATAGATGAGAAATAACAATAAGATATTAAAGCATATCTATGAACATTTTATACAATTGGGTATACATTTTGCTTCTCGCGAACCTCATACTTGGTTCATAAAATAACTGTATTTATACTACACGTAATCTATACTCGTTTACTTTGTACGGCAGTGAAATAAGTATGTATATTTCATATATATACATATTTCAGTGTTTCAGGGATGCAGTATATATATTATATGAGCCTACTCTTATCGCTCTTTCTGCAGACTTTGAATTTTGTGATGTGCTATAGTAATAATACACGTGTATAAGTGACTGTACGTTGGGTATGAATGGGTCGTTTAAAAAAAAAAAAAAAACTAGAAATTTTGTTTTACGGAATTCTTTTTGTTTTGGAATAATTTGGCCTTCTTTTTAATTCTTAAAAAAAAAAAAAAATTCGGTTTTCTTTTGCGTTTTTATCGGAAACCACTTTTAATTTTGAGCTAAGCGAAAACATATTGTATGGATATCTACTTTGCGCGTTATAATTCCCTCTCTTTGACAAATCTGAATCTAATAATTTATTTTCCAAGACTTTTAGTCAAAAAATCTACAATACTATTGTCATGTGCATATTAAAATTTGTAGTATAAAATTCAACACCTTGCCATTTTCGCGCCACGTAACTTAACCATAAGCCTTTAGAACACCCATCGGAAAGGAAGCTGCACTTAAAAACTACGCGGATTCAATCACTCAAGCAAATAAAGACGAAATTGTAACCACATCCAATACGATGTGTTTTTTCACCATATCCGAAGCATAAAACGTGTATACCTACACCAATTTGCAATTTGCCAGCAGCTCGAGTGATAGTTCGTACACGGCACATGTGATGCACGCAATAACGACAACGCATCAAAGAAAAGAGAAGAATCATCAAAGTCACGCTACATACATAATCTAGCTTTTGTGTGTGTATGTATAGTACGAGCCATCAAAGCACTCGCGTTTCGCCGTCGTGTACATATACGGAACAGCAGCCAAACGAAACCATCCCCCGTATGTAAGGGCTCGGGTAAACTCCTCCCTTCATGGATACATATATACATTATCGGCATAACACCGTGTATGTGTAGGAATGGGTGCATGCGAGTCTCTACATCTGGGGGTACACATGTACGGGAAGCTCCACGACCATCACAACACCATTTGGTCCGGTAAAGTTGACGATTCCATGTGTCTGGGTATACGCAAATATGGGGTTTGCGGCATATCTGGATGCGCGGCAATTGGCTTTTCCGCGAAAGAGGAGCTATTATATACTAAACCAAGTGCCGACGATAAGAATAGTGTTTCGGCTGATGGTGGAGGAGGCCAGCTTGGTTTCATGACAAGGAGGTGATGGCGCTTTTGCTATACGTACGTGGCTCTTTCTTTATCATATTACCTATGCTCAGCCCACATCGATTCGCCAAATGAGATTTTGCGTTTGCGCACTCAGTGTGCTTTTATATCTGGCGTGCACTGGCTATAGTCGCTTCATACAAATACGGACGAATTTGCTTGCGCGTTGACTGTGATCCGTGACTATGACAATTTGCTCTCTTCTATACATGGAGCGTGATGTCGGGGCTTTTTTTCAATGGGAAGTACATATAGGTAGGACCAAGGGACTAATACGCACTTGAACGTTTGCATATAAAATAATCCAACTTTTTCCATGGGATACTTTGAATACATTATTAGTGTCTTGGATGGCTTGAAACTTTTAGTAGACTTTAAGGACTTTTTATGCATTTTCGGAGATTATCAAAGATTGTGTATATGACTTAATAAAACATGAAAGTCTTTTACAGTTTTTGAAAGGCTTTGGGAGACTTTAAAGGCATCAGAAGTCTCAAAAGACTTTGAAAACTTTCGGTGGACTTTCAAAAGTCTTTACGTATATCTTCCACCGACTCGAAAGACTCTTCAAGATTTTTTTTACCTCGACTTTTACAGTCTCTTTTCAAAACCCCTTGGGTAGAACTCTGTTTTATATTGTTACAACAGATAGATGCAATTTTGTTTTCAACAGCGTGGAGTGAACATTTTCATTGTTTCTTGCGAAAAATGGATACTTTCAATTGCGTGTATACAACCATACCATCCTGTTGAAGTATTTTTAAGTCTAAGGTCATGACTGAGTCTCTTTCGGAGGTCCAAAAACTTTTTTCATCCCAAGGGATGGCAAACGCTAATATGCAAATATTTACGAGCAGAGCGTAGAAATTGAAGGGAAAATGTTTACCCATAACTATGCCTATACCTACAACACGACTTGCATGGGCTCGTCGGAAAATCATTATCTAAGTTCAAATCGGCTGCTGCTTGCACCCATCAAAATAACTCACGCTTTTACGATATATCCAATATCCTACCTCTTACGTACGCAAATTCATGAAGTTCAGGTATACTTCAGCCTAAAGTCTCGTTTCTTGGCATTCCAATTGGCTCACGTTGAGTCGTTCACGATATACTTTTAAAAAGTCAAGTTTATTTCGGAAGAGATGATCGAAACTACGAAATGGAACGGGTATCGTAAGATTATAATTTCAATTGATAAAAACTGTTAATTGAAATTAGCCATTTATTGTTTTTTCAAGCTTTTAAACACAAAAGTCTCACCCAAATTAAAACCAGTAAAAGTAATTGTATGCACGAACAGACGATTACGGGGTTGCCTGAACATAATTTAGTAAAGTCAGCTTGTGTAACCCCGTGGTTATAAAATATTAAAAACAGTTGGATTCACAAAGTTTTATCGTTGAACAAATCATATAAATCAGAGGGAATTTCATTAATCATAACAAAGCTATTTGAATATTTCCAAGCCAAGGTAAAAAAAAAAAAAAAAATTGTGGCTTACGTACGATACAAGACCCCCACGAGATATTTTTAAACTTCTCCCCTCCAAAATATATATATACTTAGTGTATATAATTTATAAAGCCAACAAATCCCACAGGATTGTCTTGAAAAAAACTTTACCGCAAACAATCCGTCGAAACCAGTACACACACACACACACACGTATCATCCGGTAAGGCGCCTGCAATGAAATTTGGAAAAGTATATATACTTAAGTATGAGAAGAGCGACAAAAGGGCACGCGGGTACGATCTATATGTGTATAGGTACACCCGAGGCGGGTGAACCTATATAATATACACAGTCGACACGTACGAAGAAGGAGGGAAAATGTATATACGGGGGAGTCGCGCGTTGATCCCCTATCACGCTCCCTTAGCTTCTGATGCAAATCCACTTGGAGCCTGCCTCCCTCCCCCTGTGATGCTGTTCTCCCCCTCGCTATGTATATATATACGCGTGCGCCTGCATTTCTCTCCCTCGCATTCGTTTTCGTGACTATACATATACGTATACATCGATACTATATATAGCTTATCGACGTCTTTCCGCGCACACAGGGATGTCTCCTCTTTCATCTTCTCCACCAGCCATGAATGTAAGGCACATGCACGTGCGTACAGTCGCGGGCAAAATTTTGTTTCGGCGCATCAGTAATGAATTACACTACGTCTTTGTTTGTATCGCTGGTACACGTATCTCTTTTTGTTTTCCTTTTGAGGGTAATTTACAATGCTTACCATTAACAAACATCATGTCAAAAAGCAAAAATGTACGGGGCAAGTGTAGTTAACGCGAGTGAGTAAACTTAATTGTCCCTATATAGTGTCCTGAGGGGGTATAGGTAATTACACGAGGAGGCGTTTGTCGCGTATAATGAAGCTATTGTCAACAACAATGGGGCAGGAAGAATTAAGTGAATGAAAAAAAGCCACGGGCTCGGAGGAAGGGCGTCTTCTTGGAATTTTTGTTTGTTACTGTACCTCGCCACCCCCGCCTGCATACACACACGTATACATAATATATTTACTGACTAATGAGGGTGTATATTATGTAAATATTGGCAAGCAAGTCCAAAAATGGAGCACAATACGTGTTTGCACGTGCACTGACACACTACGTTCATGTATACGTATATAAGGTGTACGGGAGAGGGGAAAGTACGAGTAAAGTGCAAGGGAATTCGAAACAAGGGAGAACAGAGGGGTACATCGGTAAATGGGCCTTTGTCCAGAGGCAATAGTTCACGGCCGTGCTCCCGAGGATATATGAGAAATGGTGAAGGTGCCGGAAATATTGGACGCGGTGCTTTCACTCACTCACTTTCTCGCTCGTTTGCTGTGGGGGAGAGAATTGCACGTCGTAAAAATACCTATACACGTGACGTCATCCACGCTGCGTTTTTCAGGTGATGTGCAACTTGTATACGAATACTCCACTACGAGAACGTTATACATTTTTCGAAAATGCAAGCATTTGTTAATTGCAAAATAAATTGAGGACTTTTTTTTGTTGGCACAGTCGATTGTGTTTCGTCAGAGGTCGGGGTCATTATTCCATGGTGGAGACGTCTTTTAGGATACTTGATTATTCAAATTATTTATTTGGAACGGAAAAACTCTCCTTTAATTAATTGATTGGAAATATAGATGTCATTTTTTTTTAGACGATGATCAACAGCCCGGCAACAATCGTCGTATATTTACAATATCACTTCAGTTTAGCATATGCTAAATGGATTTTTTATTACTTTACGTATGCATATGCATTTTTATATTAATCTATGTATTCACCTATATTGTAAGCATATTTTAAAATGTTGATTGGATTGTTCTTTACAATTTTTTTTGTATATTTCCATGATGTACGTCTCTCTATAAGCCTGCAGTAGGTATAATATCACAAATGAAATATCGATTAACGATCAATGGTTGTGCAGATGCTTTCAATTTTGTTGCATTTCGAAGCTCTTCCAAAGAATATGGCAGTTCAAGTTTTTTTTGTCAATACATTACAAAACGGGCTAAATGAATGTTGAGATGATTAAAATATCAATAAGGTCAAATTTTGTTACGCGCTGTAACTCACAGGTTTAATCAAGAAAAATCTGATCTCAGAATGGGACAGACAGTAGAGAGACGACATTCCTACATATCAGTGGGGCTGCTTGAGAGTTCGACTCTCAGTTTCTTCTACATTGTCACAACGTGTGTAATGGAACTTTCAGCCATGAGGCCTTGATCAAGTGAAAGCTAACAATGACGATAAATGTCACGAACAAAGTAGACTCCCGTTGCAGAACACTTTTTTTTTATCAAACTATCGGATTGTTTATTGAAACTTTTAGGCAAATTACCTCCAGTGTAAATAATATCCATGTACCTCCTATCACGAGTACAGAATTACGCAATTCGATGCTACATATTGTTACATTGATCGTGATCTCTAGAGTATATCGTGTTACGCAAGGTGTGAGCTCCGCACGAATATTCTACGCTTTAAAAAATAAGTTAATCGTTGCTTATGTATGGAATACCATGTTTTTGCCCCACCAACTTTGTACACGTTTGGCTCAACATAATATTATCACATAACTATGAGTCAAAGAAAACTTGGGAGTACTAAAAATAAGTTTAAAGTTTTTCCAATTCATATTAGGATTAGCAAAAAACAAAAATTAATTGGCTGATTCTTGGTTTTTAAAGTGTAATTGACAGTTGTAACGTGAATGTAAGTCAAGAATAAGCATACATAGTTTTTAAGCCAACATGGAAGTGAAAATAAACGTAATTTAAATACAGACATATCATTTAACGTTAAAATTTTTCCAACCAAAATTTTATGTGAACTCTTTTGGTTTTTGTTTGATTAAAAAAATAACTTATTGAATTATTTGCGATCAAAAAATACAAAGGAGAGCACAAATTAGCGTGCACCTGATATTTCTCATTTATAGGAAATTTTGAAACATTAGGTCGAAGTAAAAACAACTTACTTATTTACACCATTTGCACACAACAGTAAAAACATTGTGCATAAATATTCCAAATGACTTAAAAAGCGAACCACTCGATCCATCATCGTGACGCTATTTGTTTGGAAACTTGATATCTCATTCACACCAGCTGCTTCTACTTTTAAACTTTTTCCATAAAACACGCGCAAACTCACATGTGTGCTAAAATCCTATATGTACATGTATACCCACAAGCCATTGTTTTGTTTGTGTAATTCCTTACGAGACGATGACCAGTAAACCCTGAAAATAACTTTGAAACTTTACTGCCGTTGCCCGGCCAAAAATACCCACGTATTTCCCTTCCATACGTAACAAGTACAACATAACGCAGCTCGACCCAAATACATACAGGGACTTTGTTTGCACAAGATTATAACAATATTCGTACGTTTATGCGCAAAGGATGCGATTAGACTGAAACTTTGTTTTTACACCCCACATTTGATGTGTTGATTTTGTGTGCAATAGAGATATGCAGGTCAATTGAGACTTGGGGTTTTTTGATACTAATAATACTTGTAGGTGTAAAATTATGTTATATTTTGTGCCAGGACCGAGAGAACTTTGATTCGCAGAGTCGAGTAATGGACAGGTGCAGTGTATGGATTATTGTGTTCAATATTAATATTTTTTTCCCTTTTCATTTTTTTGTTTAAATATTGGACGGATGGTGCGAGAAACACTTGTGTATTTTTATTTCTCAAAGGATTTGAAATTTTTTTAAAGCTTTTTGATTGGCAGTACGACATTTTATTTGAAGTGAATGTGCGTTTGACGGGTTTCGCAAAAAAAAATATTTGGAAATTTCTCGAAGTGAAAGCGAACGTGCTTGGATGCTGTACGGCACACTTTGACATGCTTTGTAATTTACTTTGGCGCAAACGCTGGGTCGATTAAAATATATTTTTTTGTTTTCTCCAACAAGTTATTTTTTGTTTTATACCTCGTACAGAATTGTTCGCCAAAATAACGGGATAACGTTTTAATTGGAGTCTAGATAAATTTTTCTGTGTAATGATGGATTAAAAAAAATAATTTTTAATCATCCAGTAATTTAGTTTATCTCATGAGACTAAAAAAAAGAATTTTTTCATGTACATAAATCTCTATATTTACGAAAATTTTTCTCTTTAAGGATCACGTATTTTAAAACTCTCCCAAAAAGCTAGTTAGTCACGTTCGTTAAAAAAAAAAAAAGAAGAAAAAAAACGCCACTCAGTCATCTAAAATGTTCGCCAACTATGTATAACAGCACCTCATATTTCACTTATCGAGTAACCAACACCGCACAGGCGCTGAACGTGAAAATGAATGAGTCGCAGCTCGTATACAGCGCAACGGTCCTTTGGTCAACGTACAAGCGGGTGCATTTTTAATACGATGCGTCTAACTGGCAAATTACAAAACTCCGAGCTTTGCAGATTTGCACCGAAAAGATCTTTTACTGCACACCGTGTACCAACCAATGATGCGGCTACATGCTCTCGTGCATCGAATTATTTATAGAAAGAGATCTGTGGCGCGTCACCATTGAAAGCCGGCTTGTTGAGGTCACGCCTTTTTTTCTGTATACTTAAACTCACACGTGCACAATGCAATCGGAACAAAAGGTACTTATTTAATATACATTTATTATATAACGTAATCTATGTACAAATGCACGTGAGCTTATGTAAACACGTTGCACGAACAAGTTGGTAGAGGGAAAAATTACAAAAATATGTGTTGAAACCACACGTCGCTCGTACACGATTGTATCAAGACTATTCTCATATCACGTAATCATCATCAATATTGTGAGATACTTGCGTTATTTAAACGCCAAAACGCGGGAAGAATTAACTGCAACTTTCGTTAGTTAAAAAAAAAAAAAAACTGGTGCATTTTATTCATGAAGTTTACGAAAAGAAAGGAAAACGAATCGTGTGTGCGAAACCAAACGGGATCCCATAAGCTGATAAAGTTTACGAGTAGCTCAATTGATGCGATTGAAGTAGCCTTTTTACTCAAAGTGGTGGAAGTTACAGTGAAACCGTCATAGCCAGCCAGGAGGACGAGTTATGCAAATGAAATTAATGGCATTTTAGCAGATAGTACATCGAAACTTGATATTCAAGTGTGTCTTTGTACTCCACTTCTCTCTATAGAGTAGTCGAATGCCAACTGTCTGATAATGAATCACTTTATCGGAGCCACCGCTGCGGCATCTTATTACTTGCTGTGTAAGTTTCAAATGAAATTGTAAAACTTGAGTGACGATGAATAATTAAGTAAATGCATGGAATTGGAATATCATATGCTAATTATTTTCTAAAGTATACCAACAATTTAGTAAAATATACTTTTAATTCTCTGCTATGAATTAGTTTAACGTATATAGGTACATGTATACGGGTCGTACGATTGTATACAGGAGCAATGGATTAAAAATTTACAGCTAAGATACTTTTTTTTGTACCCGTCTCAATTTTAATTTTTCCAATTTTCCATTAACCCCAAATGCTCAACTTTGGCGGTACAGAAAAGACATGAAAAAAAAAAAAAAAAAAAACATGCATCCAAAAAAAAAATCCTTTGTATATATAGTTATTCCAGAAACTATTTTATGTGCACGTTAGACACCGCAGGTGCAAGGGCACAAGCTACCCACAGAAAAGCGAGCAATTTACCCCTGTGAATACTCCAGGCGATGCCGAGCAAACTTTGAGCCGCTCATTAAAAAATCAAAGGCTTATGCACTACGTTATCGCTGATGCGAGTGTAAAAAATACTTGAGTTGCGTATGAATTTAGCGGAATATTTTTTGACTCTTATTAATTGTAAAAAAAAAAAAAAAAAAAAAATGAAATTTTGACGGACGACTATAGGGTGTACGTGTAGGTGTAACCGTGAGTGTCAAATGTTTTAAGGCAAAGAATATGAAAGATGGTATTCTAATGAAAAAGTTACAGCAGATCACCGGATGAGAGTATAACGATATGAGCTCAATTACTCGCGTGCTCTACATTATATATATA
>NW_019379508.1:750657-763425 GCF_000648655.2 Copidosoma floridanum | reverse complement strand
TATATATATATATATATAATACTATTCGCACATCACGCACCTATAGAAACAGTCGCGTGGCAATGTGCCGTTAATTGGATGCGCATTAAGATCCATACACGATATTATATCCCCGCGATAACGCGATGAAAATACAAAATTGCGCCAGTCATTTCTCCTAATGCAACGCGACTCTTGCGAGCTAAATATTAATTGAACTTTTTAATTCAACGGACCTACACCCCTCCGATGTTGTAATTATGTGGTATACCTAACCGCCCACGGGTGAAGTAAAGAAAAAAAGAAGAAAAAAAAAATTGACCCACATACAAACCTTCACTGCCGCGATGTACTTTATAAATACGTTAAAAATCCACCCGAAACATATATAACCTTGTGCTCAACTGTCAGAATAATAAATACACATCGGCTTAAGAAAACACACACCGTCTAGCGTATATCAAACTTCTTTTCTCCATGATTTATCTATCGTATTACGAAGACGTCAAAAATATGTTTCCTCCATTCGTCGATCACCCCATTTACGCTCCAAAGTCGCTGCGTGCTCTTGTACATGTATGTGTGTGTGTATAATATGTACCTACCCCCCGCGAGATTGCCATTCAGCCCCTTGCGTGCGCTTTGGTTACACAATACACTGTATGCACGCACCCACCCCCCGCCTACACGGTCGTCGTGTATATATACTCGTGATTCGAAAACTCACTAATGGTACCTTACGTACACGTGGTAATTAGAACCGACAAAGGCTTACACTCTTGTGCCCCCAAATGCATGTTCAAAAGTATACGCACACGCACGAAAGTCATTTTTAATTCGAGGCGTTCCGTTGGTTCCGTCATCGTGACGTCGTCGCAGTGTAGGGCACGACTGATCAATAGAGAGGTGATTTATATATGTATATATACTTTCAAGGAAGCGAACAATCTACACTAAACGATTATTTGTGGGGTGTGTGAAAAAACTTCCAATGTGGTGGTGTGCACGAGTAAAGTCATCGTCGAGTTTTCAAATTGATTCGAGTAGTTTTTTTTTCTTTTTTTTCTTCATTGAACTGGTATCTGATTACATGGATCCAGGGAGAGAAATTTATTGCAAATTTAACGTTTTTTTACACGAGTATGTGTAATTATATACTTTGGGGGAAAAAATATGTTGTACGTATCGTTGAAACCCAACTAATTTCATCAATTGAATTTTGTAAATCGTCATTATTTCACGTAGACGATAATCCCAACCCCCACGCACGGGTACCACACTTTGTCGACTCGTTTGTTTTCTTTTATCGAACGTGCAATGATATACTCTTAAAAAAAAAAAAAGTTCTTTCAAAAGCGTGGGGCTAAATTTGTCTCGCGTTCGCGCCGAAAACGTGTAACGATTCCGCTCCTTCTGCCCTCAAAACAATGAAGAGAAGAAGAAGAGGAGGAAGAAAAAGTTTCGCCGAGAGCCCTTTGCAGCGTATACGACACCACTGGGAACGATAACTTATTTCGTTCGCGCGCAAAGCGGCAGCCACGCTTTTTTTGCACTCGTCAAGGGTGGAAGAGTGTTTTTTGCAGGATTATCGCGACGACGAGTCCGGTATTTGACAATCGCGATTGCTTCGCTAAATCGTTTTATTTATTTATTTTTTTTTTTTTGTTATTCATGGACATCGCAAATCACACGCTACCATGAAACGCGTGACGTATTAACAAACGGATCGACTCCAAACTCTATGTATACGTATGTATACGTGTGGAGACGTCACGCCACTTTTCCGCGATACATCTGCCTACACGACCCTCGGCGCGCCATTCATGCACCTTTCGCGATGTCCCTTCATTGTTTCGCATTACTCATTTGTTGTCCAAGTTTCGTGAGAATGGCAGGAAAAACATATGTATATTGGAAATTTCGACAGCCGGTGTGTGTGGAGTAGGTAGCCATGCATCGGAGAAAGCGACTAATTCTGCGTCGTAAATGTCGCAATACATAAAAGGTGTGGACGGAAAAAATTATTCACATCGCACGCGCTCGTTGGACGCAATGGTCCAAAAGTAATTTTTGTAAACGACTACACGCATATTATACACAACGCGCATGCATAGGGTGCACGTCTTATATGTTGTCGAGTCGATTAGTTTACCTATATGTATGGTATAGCTGTTTAATAGGCGTCATAAATAATGTATCCCGAGCGTTGTGCATATCGTACCTATGATGTTGGGGAAAGCGAGAGGAAAAGAAATCGTGTTCCTATAGGACCCTCGTGACATGCAGCTGCAACAGAGATGATGCATTTTGTCGTCCACGTCCTGGCAATCGATATACAAGGGCGGAGTGGGGGAGCACTGCAAATCCAAGTGTGTTAAATTATACACGTCTAAAGCGTGTAGCTGAAATTTCTGTTTTTTTTTTATGAAATGCATTACGCTAGTGGTGTTGATACAATTTTTAAGAAAAACCAAATCGTTTGCCAAACCAATTGAACTAAACCATTTTTTCTACGTCAACTATTAAATTGAGGAGGATATAATTAATTTCTGTCATATATAATACACACTTGTTATGCACGTTGAATCTGTGACAGCCAAATTTTTTTACTCCAAAGCTTTCCTGTATTGGTTTTTCCCATTCAAAAGTGTCCAGTTTAGTTAAACTGGTTAACCACTTGGTGCACCATAGAATAGCTTGTTCTTTTAATTCTCATCAACGCAACTACTAAAATGCATTTCATATAAATAACCAAAATTCAAATTACATATACTTTAAACGCGTACTTTACCACACTTGGATTAAAATTAAAATGGTTACAGTAGTTCTCGTTCTCGTTCATTTGGAGGTTCAGTGCGTGCCGGCATCAAAGCAGTACGTACAGGGAACTTATAGATTCACTCGATGTATTGGAAAAAAAAAATATATATATATACCCTCTCTTTTTTCGATTCTCCGCGGCAAAGATACGCTGACTCGGTATAAAAACAGCCATTCTTCTTCATCCCTTTTCCCTTTGCTGAAACTACGTAAACCCCCTTTTCTGTGGCTGCACCTGCCTATTATACACTCTATCCACAGCTCGCCTTTTTTTTACTCCCTCAAGCACTCTTCCCTACACATATAGTACATGTACACTTAAGTTGGTTATAGGTGCACGACAAAAAAAGGACATACACCTCGTAGGTACATCCGGTCTCCTTTTCCAACCCCCTTATAATACCCTCCACCCATATTTTATAGTAGACGCGTGGGAGAACCCTATGAGAATACATTTTGTTTTATCACAGTTTGAGTGCGTAACGACATTGACTATAATTACATATAGGTACTCGCACGTTGCTTGATTCTGATTGCGTGACATGAGAACTTTGTTTCCCTATAAATATATAGGTGTGTGCAGTTGATAGATTACTCTTCGTAATTAGTTTTCGATTTAGCTATGATTTTCAACGGTAACGTGATTGTTATTGCGTGGGAGAGCGAGAAATGTGCTCGTCGAACTACATTAAAATTCGTTTTCGTTGTATTATCCGTGCAATCTTTGCCGTTTGGTGTAGGGTAAATGGAAAAATTTCAAATTAAATAAAAAGAGAAAAAAAAAACAGTAGCCCCACAAAGCTTTCAAAGACAGACGTTATTGCGATGACTTCTGCTTGGGGAGAATATTGTACCCGAGGAGGAAGCATATGTGTATGTACGTGTGCCTGCGGCCATTCCGAATTTTATCCGAGGGAGTACAGTTCGATCGAGCTCGAAATGGTGCTGCGCGTGTATTGGTCCCCCTCGACGAGAGACGCATGCACGCGTCATTTAGAACTTATATTGGATTCCCTTGCATCGAGTGAAAAGTTTCTGTACAAAAAAATCCACTTACGCCTGCAAGCAAGACGCCAACTTCATTCTAAAATATTTTTTCACCTTTAATATGATCACGTAGTTTTATGAACAAAAAAAAAAAAAATATTGTGCTAAACTAGCACCAGACAAATCTGCCTACGAATAGTTACACTACTCTCAATGTTTTAACAATTCGTTCCGTTGATGTTAATTTTATAACATAATTTTTCATAGTTTTATTCAGTTATCAATTGAAAAAAGTGATAATTATAAAAGAAATAAGTATCTGTATTTTATTTTTTCTCAGCTGTTGGCGCATTTTTAATAAAGAGATACTTTAATTTATTAAATGAGTTAAAAAAAAAAAATTTATTTGGTTTTTAATGGGGTACAAAAATGATAAAAATTAAAAAAAAAATAAGTTTAGTAGAAAGTTTTGGATTCGTAAAATAGTTTTAGTAATATTAATTTTTTACCCGTATTTTTTTTTTATCCAGTTATTAATTTTAAAAAATAATCCAATTTAATAACACAAAACAATTTAAACAAATAAGGTAAAATTTTTTTTTCTATCGTGTTCTTATTTAGTAAAAAAATATTCAAAACCAACAAAATTAATCCAATAAAAAATTCTAATTTTGTTAAAATATTAATTGTATAACACATCACTTTTTATATTTTTATTTAGTTATTGATAGGAAAAAATTGATCTTTTCATTTTATTGAAAATCACATAAAAAAGTAATATTCTTTACTATGAGAAAAAAGCGAACATGGCTAAGAATTAAATGTTTTTATTTTTCTCAATTTTTGACGTATTATTAATAAGAAGATGCTTAATTTTATCAAATATGGTAAAAAGTTATTGATTTGTCGAGTAAATTAATCCTTTCAAAAAATGCATAAAAAAAGTTTTGTGTACAATCATAAACAAAAAAAAAGTTATCACTCTCAACTCTCTGTCTGAAGAATGGCTGTATGTCAAAGTTTTAAATAAATTTACAATTGTAATTTCCAACAATGTCACATTGAAAGAGATGCATCGAAAAGTAGAAGTGCAATGTTTCTGAAAATTCCAGCTTTCAAGCAGAGATAAATGCAAAGAGGAAGAAAATAAAGTAAAAAAGCTATTGCAGGCGCATCTGGATATGGGAAGTCCTTATATTAGCAACACTACTGTATGCATCTAATTCACTGAAAAAGGCATAAGCTTATATCTATACTAGTGTACATGTATGCTGTTAAATTTATTACATTATGTATCCATTTTTTTTTTTTTTTTTTTTTGCAACTGTAACTGTCTTTTGAAACTCCTGAAATATAGAATTAATTTATGTCAATGTATGGATGTGAAATCAAGTAACTCTCTTGAAAAATTTGTTAAACTATGTATTAACGAAATTAAAAGTCCCTAGACTAATCTAAAAATTCCAGAAAAACTTATTACTTTTATTTAAATTAATTTACATTTTTATTAAGAAACTTCGGGGACAGAGTTTAATTTCAAATTAATTGTTTGTGGTAATCTGATTTTAAGTGCAATGACCAATGAAGTCATAGTCACATAATCTATTTGATATTTTTTTCTAGTTAACTACAGTAGTGATAATTGACCACCTTAGCCTATTGACTTGACAAAAAGCAGCATATCAGTTTACATATCTAAATCACCTTTTTTGCTCATTACAAGAATGTCGATTAAGCGACTCAACTATCCCTTCGATTATCGAATTATTAGATTTTAGAATTTAGATCGAATTATCAGCCTATTACGTAATTTTTCGATATGAATAAGACTGATAAAAAAATAGTTAATGTAAAAGAATGACGAAATCTCTTTTTGTTGAAAATTTGTCATGTTAAAAATCAGGCATTACAAGATTTTTTAAACTTCATTACTAATTTAACCAACTGAACACGTTTTAAGAAATGATTACCTTCCTCAAAAATTCATTATGTCTCGCTTTTGCATACGAAAAATTACATTTTATAACACATATAACCACTAAAAATAATATCACAAAGCAATATGTAAAGCACTGGTCTAAGATTCCTGTCACACCAATCCCGAAATTCATAAGCAAATCTGCATGAAAAAAAATTTTTGTTTCAAAAGTTTAAAAAAAGCTTGTCTCTCAAAGATTTTAAGAAAAAAATTCTCAATTTTTAACGATCATCAAGTAGCGCTTTCTTTTTCGGAACCATCGATAATGTTACCAGCACTAAAGCTGACACTGATAAGTCTAATGTTTCTCAATGGTTATTAAACTTGTGACAAATAAAATAATATCTTTGAATTCAACTACTTTTTCATTCAGGTTAAAAATGTTTTGATGAATGATTCATGAAAAAATGATTACCCATTATTTTTCTATTACGATATTTGTAATTTTTTCAAGTAGTGGATAAAGACTCTTGCCAAAAAATTAAAATAATCTTTACAACTTATCAATTCCAGAAACTTGACAATTCCATTTGTGATTATAATCAAACAATGATAATTTAACGTATTGCAACAAAACTATGAAGATTTCAATGAATAAACGTGACGTTGCTCTAATTTCTTTATATTTTCTGTTGACAAACATATATACTAAAAACAATTCGACCTCACGAGTTGAATTAATTACACAGAGAGCAGGTGTTTACATAAAACCGCTTCACCCCCAGGCTTCAGGAAGTAAGTGTATAAATATTCAGGTAATGAGCCAGAGAGAGAGAGAGAGAGACCTGCAAAATAAAGTGAAAGGTGGTGGTGATGTAAATATATAAATATATGTATATGTATACACACAACATACTAGCAGAAGACCTCGAGCAGACAGCCCAATTGTGAAGGAAACACTGACAGCCGCCCAAGTATATATATTATATAAGTATGTAAGAACGTAAACAATAGCGTAAAAAAATCACACAGTATATAATATTATTAAGGCCAGATTGATATATAAATATAGGTATGCAAGATACGCACACGCGTAACAGAGTGCGTTATTGCACCGCCGACACCATAGTTCATAACCTCGAAAGCGCACATCAGCCGCGTTTCGGAGCACGTCCATCCGTACAGCCAGGCTCGAACAAAAAAAAACCAGAGCAACCCTTCTTTCGATAAGAAGCAGCTGATAACTATAGTACAGATCATTGGTATACATAACGTAAAAAAAAAAAAAAGAAAGGCCTCGAACTTACTGCGCCAAGTGTACGAGGGCAAGCAGAAAGGCGGGTACGCGGAGATCATTGCTTCCGATGAGCCAGCGCCGGCCAAAAGCCACCAGCCCGGGCATCTCCTCCACTTCCTCCTCTTCCTCTTCCGCCGCTATTGTTGTTTCATTGTCGGGTTCAGCGGCCGCAACACTCAACAAACTAATCCCCGTGGCTTTCATAACGCGGCGACACGGTGACTTTTAACCTCAATGGAACGGGCATAATTTGGCTAATTGCGCGAACGGACGGATCGATTGTATTTGAACGTGATGTATGTACGCTTTTACCGGGAACATTATGCCGACTCTCTACCAGGACGAAAAGGGACGCACCGGAGCGTCCGGAGTCCGGAGCTGCTGTGTTATATTACGTATACTTATGTTGTGTTATTGTTAAAACGAGGGGTGCGAGAAACTGCGCGCGTCAACGTGCGCGTAAGACACCCGCGGCTGGGTATATACTGTGTATACCGAATTGCCGAACAACAGGCATATGCACTTTTATTTTATAAAATTCGATTGCAATGAATAAAATAATATATTTGACATAAGTTATCGAACGCAACTTAGCGAGGATGATTCAGTTATGCAGGTCAGCCGATTTTTTTTTTCCCGCACTGCTTCATCCAGCCAACTGATGTGTTGGGTATAGAAGACTAAACATCCAGTCAAGTAAATTAGGCACTTTTAATTGTTAAAAAAAAAAGGTTGATTTTCAAAACGCCACCAATGGGAAAAGTATGTATATATATACTTTTTACTCCCTTTTCTCAAGTTACTATATACCTATATATCATTATAATTGATTGGGTATGTATATTACACTTATTTTGGTACAGATGACAGAATAACGTATATTGTTTCTCATATATGTTGTTGTATGACATATTATTCCTGTTCCTCGGCGAGTGAAAAATAAATTTTTCATCAAAATCTAATAAAAATTCCCTTATTGCAATTCTAGGCGCGGTTAATTAAAATTCCAAAGTAACTTGGAAATTTCGAACGTGAAATATTTCTCATTCCAGTAATTTTCCGATTCGTCAGAGCAGGTACCGTAAAACGCAAAAGGTATAATGAATGCAAAAGTACCACGGGAATGTGAACGGAAGTACAAGTGTATAACACGTTACGTTGGTGAGCTGCCAATTTTTTATCTACATCACAAGACATTTTGGCATCATCTGGAGTTAGATTGATTATCCTTCTTTAATTTTTACTTTTTCCACAACGAGGGTGAATATTACTTTATATATATACTATAAGTCAGTATATTTGATTATTAGCATAAAAAAATTATATTCTTCAATTAAAAAAAAAAAAAAAAAATAAATCACCTTTTTTGCTCATTACAAGAATGTCGACATTCACGACTGTGAAGGATGTGAAAATCAATATCTCTCAGTAAGTAATTTTTGTTACGTCCATAATGAAATTCTTCAATCTGCGAGTAAATTGCGAATTCCATTAAAAATATTTTTTAATTAGTATTATTGAACTTTTTTTATTGTATTAATATCGCACTTCTTATACATAGAGAATTCGAATAATTTAAAATACACAATGTACGAAAACGTGCATACTCATGAATTTCATATTCATTAAATTTATAATTAGATTTCTTTATACGAATAAATCGATGTATTACTATTTTTACTGGTAAGTTTAAAAAAAAAAATGTTATAGCACAGTACCCAACATAATTGTATTCATGTAAAAAAATGCAATTCATTAAATGTTAAGAATAAATATTATGATTAAGTACGTGAATTAAACGTTTAAACACTTTTCTCAAATATTTTTACGCATCATTTTTCGTCATTTGATTTTCTCTACAAAGAATGCATTGTTTTTCCTTGAAAAAAATGAATATCAAGCACCACGTTATAAATCCTTTCTGTGGAAAAATTATCAGCACAGGTACATTACACTTTTAGTAAAAAATTGCGACACAAAGGTTTTGGAAAAAAAAGGTATGTACCCCCAAGCCTGATGAAAAATTTTGACAGCAAAGCCATCAGACTCGATTTACTAAAAAAAAAAAAAAAAAAAAAACAGTGTCGTCGAAAGGTCTAAAATTTCAAAGACGAACAAACAACGTCACCAACCATCTCTCGCAAAAACTCGATCCCCATAATTTCATAGGCAAACTCATAAACGACTTAAAAAAAAAACTGAGAGACGCGACGATGGCGAGCATAAAACGAAGCGCATACAAGCACTTTACGAATACATATGCATCTATAATGGACTCGGCTACTACTGTCGCGTTCCGAAGTACTGCACTGTATCGCGTACATTATACAAATCAAGCGAGTCCGAAAAGTTATGATTTTCAAAACTCGGACTCTCGTGCCCGCTCCGAGTTTATGTATGGACTTCATTAACGAACGCCGCGAAAAGTTTCCTCCTCTCCCCCGAAAAGTGCTTCTCTTTATTTATTCATGCATTTAAGACCTTTTTTTTGTTTTTTTTTGTTTTTTTAATTTTCGACGCAAAAGAAGCAGTTTTAATCTCAAACCCTGAAAAGATTCACGAAAGATCGGATCATCGTATTTTTGGTTTTTATTATAAAAAAAGTCGCCGATTGTTGTTGGAAACGAGTATACGCACGAGAGGGTGGATTAGATGGAACGACCTTTGGTCCACATGTGCAAACACAAAAAGGAAAAGCGAATCGACGAGAGCGTAGCTATGAGAGGAAACGCCGTTTGCGCGCTTCACGCTCCAGATATACCCTCTTTTTCCTTTTATTTCCCATCGCACACGGGAACAATAACCTTTACGTGTGTGGGTAGGAATGGATTTTTCGCTCTCCCTTTCGGTGCACGCGCGTGACCGCTGACCCGCTGAAAACCATCGTTTGTCCTATTATAACGGCAAAACCTTGTCGAATGAACATTTGCCGAGCATCACGCGTTTGTATATGCTTGTACGCGTGGGTCCGAGAATGAAAATCGGATGGTGGTCCCTTTGTGCTTTAATAGGGAGTACTAAACCGTATGGGTGATGGAATATTAAGTTGTTGAGTGTGTCGCGGAGAAAACGGGAGGGTATGGGTGGTAAAAATAACGTGGGATAATCTAGGAGAGCTGCGCGGGAGTTTGGGTGTTTATCGACACCGAATGGGGGGGGGTTTTGTTTGTTTTGAAAATAATATTTTGGGAATACATACGCTTGGATGACCATCTGAAAAGGATGGGTTTTTTTGTCAGTTTTTTATTGCTTGATTTTTTGCAGGTACCCGGGAAAACGATTGTACGAGTTTTGCGCTTCAGAGATGTGTGTCAGTTTTTTCTTGAGAAACATTATAGTTTTTTTTTCATCACTCGATGAGAGTGCAGTGAAAAAATAAAAAAACGAATCTTATCCAGTGAATATACATTTTTTTCAACAAAAATTACAAAAACATTTCTCGGTTGCATAGATTTTTATTTTATGGAAACAGTTTTTAAAATTTTTTTCGTGGGCTGAAATTATTATTTATTCAGATTAGGTAGTATAAATGAAAAAAAAATCTTTGTTTCTTACGATCTAAACTGGTAAAAAAATTATATACAATATATAATAATTGTTGGATTTGTTGCTAAGTTTCTTAGTCAAAACTTAGAATAGTTGTGTATAATATATGTTTTTTTACTAAATGTCATTTTGTAGGTACTTGACTATACCTTGCATGAATTTTCGGAGACATAAACTTGAAATTTAGCAGAGGTATTGCTCTTTCGTGACCACTGGATAGGTTGTTTCCATTCCATTTAATAAAAAAACTCCAAGAGATACGATACGTGTCATATCACATGGTGCGAATATTTGTATACCATGCAATTATACCTCACGATACTAACTGCTGATTATAATGAAGGATGGACGGTTTAAAATCTCAAATAATCAATTTTGTCTGATACCAAGTCATAAATTTATGCGAGAAATTTTATTGGAATATAATTTAGCTCTTCAAATTTAATGTTTTTCTTCAACCAGCAGGTGGAAGTATCATTGAAATTTTATGATTAATTAATACAGTCGAAAGAACAACTTTTTTTTTTTCTTATTAAAACGAGATATTATTCCCAATAAACATATGTGACAACCACGAGATCATTATCAAATTATCATTAATTATAGTAAATAGAGCTAACAATCAAAGTTTATAGACTATGAGTGACTAAAAACCCATAAATTAAAAATTTGAGAAACACAATCAATGTTAAACAAGTAAAATAAATTGATTATGATTTTCAAATATATTATAGCCATGCCAAAAATGATATCCTGGTGTCAGGGAGTTGAAATTGTGTCAGTATGTACTAGGGGAGCTTTTTTTTTTAAATTGTTCTTTATAAAATCGTAGCGTTTTTAATAGCACATGAAACTTTGTAAATAAAAGTTCAAAGGAAACCACTTGTTCATAAACAACACACATACACACACTTACACATAAGTGCGCACGCTTTTACGAGGATGTGCCGATGGCAGGCATCGTTTCAGCATTTTCCAACCCGCCTTCACTCGTTTTTTCCATCACAGACACCTTCTTTTTCCCATTCCTTCTATCGTTCTCCTTTTCCCAAGGATGTAGGTACATAAAAGGGGACGCGCGTTTGCGTCAGTGCACCCACTTTGTTTGTTTGTTTGATCCTACGCGCAATTTCGCCCTCTCTTTGTGCGCCCTCACTGCACCGACCAACTGATGTTTGTGCATTTCTTTATTTCTTCTTTTTTCTCCGCTAATGGACGGTGAACTTGAAAATATAAAGTTGGGGATGGGGTATACAGTGCCGCGAGGATGTTTAGAGACGCACTTGACTTACATCATGGAAGTGAAAGAATTCCTCGAGGTATTTTTATAAAAGGGCGAAAAAGAGACTCGGGGAGTTTTTCCATTTGATCTATACACAGGATCAGTGTTAAAAAAAAATACAAGAAAATATCAAAGTGAGAACTTGACAATGCGCATTTGCGGCCGAACGGACACGGAGTTTTTATATTCATGAAAACATTTTTTTTTTTTTTTTTTTTTTTTTAGACTATAAATCGAAAAAGGGTTACAGAAGCAACGCTTTTCAAAAGGTTATTTGTTCTCCCATACATGGGCGTGCCATTTTTATTCTATGGGTAAAAAGTCATGAAAAAAAAAAAAAAAAAAAGAGAGAGAGAGAGAAAAGGAAGCGCTTACCAAACGAGGTGGAGGAAAAAAAGGAAGGCACCAGGCACGACGAGGTCGTCGCTGCCGACGCTCCAGCGCCTCCTGAACACCACGATCCCCGGCATGGTCCTCCTCGAGTTTACCCCTTCCTCGGTACCATCACGTGGTGGAGATCGCCGGGGTATCCCGGGATCCCGCGACTCGGCGACGGTATTCGGAGCCGGCGAGCCTCTTTGTCCTGCACCGGCGCATCCTTTTTCCTCCCGACCCCACGGGTGACGGACGAAGTAACTGCCGGTGACGATGCGACGCTGTTAACGACGCCGCGTCATCGTCGCCGGTCATAGCTCGAGCTTTTCTGTATATGTATTCCCTTGTGCTGCTGCTCTGCCATATGTGCTCGGGTGACTTTTGTCGAGATGTCGCGGGGATCGGGGTTGGATCGGCTGCAAACAGAATGTATCATTTAAGTATGTGGTTATGCGAACCGAGGCAAACCATGTCGATGTTGTGTGTGTCGAGAGGGAGGTACGGTGTTGAGAAAAAAAAAAAAAAAAAAAAAAAAAAAAAAAAAAAAAAAAAAAAAAAAAAAAA
>NW_019379508.1:733507-747901 GCF_000648655.2 Copidosoma floridanum | reverse complement strand
GTATATATATATATATATATATATATATGCGGGTGATTCGTCTGTATTCTGAGAAAACTTTTGATTAAGAGCCTCTTGGAATCGTATGAATATACGTACGATCGTTTTTATACGTAATATGACATGTGTGTGTGGGTTATATGAATCTCGTTTTGCAAATGGTATGCTCTCGGAGTGGCGTTATCGTCTTAGTTTTGATTATTTTTTTTTTTTTTTTTTACAAGAGTATGTCTAGTGTAGATATACTATGCGATGCCGTCGTATGTGGCTAGCGTAATTTTTAACTGAGGAAAATTACAACTCGGAGGTACGTGAAATCGTTATTAAACGTTATGGAAAAATTTTCTTTCGTTCTCTTAAATTATTATAGCACGTTTTACATTTTTTTCTTTTTTTTTTTTTTTTTTTTGTTGATCAAGCTTTTCGTAGTACGCCAACTTATTTATTTCTTTATTATTATACAGATTTTTACCTCCTTTTACACCATTTTTACTTAGAGCCAACTCCCCCTTAACACAATCTTCTTTTTTAATCTCTTACGAATACAAATCCGTATATAAAGTATTTTTTCCGATGACACACGTCAATTTACTATTTATACGTATACTTATTAGGTGAAAAAAAAAAATTCTACCTTGCTGTCTATGAATCTGATAAAAAATCGGATAAGATCTACTGTCTGGGAAGGTAGCAAAAAACTATTATTTAAAAAAAGGATGAAAAAATAAGTTTACTGGGAAAGATCTTCAAAACTCTCTTCAAAATCCAAACCTCTTATACTTCGCCAAACTTCGTTATTAAACCAAAATAATCAGATCAATAAATTTTTTTTTTTTTCTAATAACGATCAGAGGAAAAAATATAGCTCGTCTCCTCTATAATTATATACCCGACTATTAGATTAGCTCTTTGCCCCCGCGTATATTTCATAGAACTCGGCGAACTTTCTGTTCCAATTTTGTCTTTGTCCCCGGTGTCACCACTGCAGCGGGAATAGTGTATACGTTTGTCCACTGGTTAATACATCGCAAAGTTTCGTCTACCCATTGACTTAAAACAAATCAACACGCATTTTCACAGTTGTATGGTTGAAAATGCGATTTCAGTATCCCCTGCATTATAAACATACATCAAGACCGCGACAACGATACTTCGCTTGGAGCTAAAATTACAGTAGCTTCTCTATAGGGAAATAAAAAAAAGAAATAGCTTCGCCACAGCCCCCCACCCCCTCTGATAACCCAAGCAACCCTTATACAGCGACCTCGTGTCTATGTATGTATTCAAAAGTCCGTCCTCGCAGCGGCATTGTTAAGTACCACACCCCCATGGCGCGTAATAAACATTTTTTCACCCCTGCGCGTTTTTTTCTTTATCTCATCCGGCCCTCTCGAGTAAAGTTCCTCCTCGAGGCCTCTTTTTCCTTAAAGCGGTGGAACGTGGCGGAGAAGCCGAGCTCGTACACAAACTGCACTTCCCACCAAAAAGGGAAATCCCCCTCGTTTGCCTATTATCTCGTCAAGGCGTTTTTTACTTCTTTGTGTTACTTGCGCTTATAATAATAGAAAAACAATAAGTGTCTCGTTCTTCCCGTTTGCGTTTGGAAAACGTTTAGTTGCATGTTATCGTCGAGCTCGTGCGGCTTCTTTGCAACTCATCGCGCGAGAGCAACGTTTCTCTTTTTTTTTTTTTTTTTTTTTTTGTGGGCACTATCGCGAGGCGCGCGCGTGACCTCGACATTTCGCAGCTTTTTTCACCCAATTTTTTGTTTTTGTTGTTTCCTGAAACGCTAGAGATTGTATTTTAATGTATATAATTATATATTATGAGCCACGTTGTTGATTGGGCTTGTGTAACGTATAATTGTGTACGTGGGACGGGTCGCTGTGATATATTTGTTTTTTTTCTCTTTTTCAAGTAGCAGGTAATAAATTAGTATTCATCTAGATTTTTCGTGAATTTTTTTAATTTCTTTCCGCAGTTGATGCTGAATATTTAATTTCTAACTGCAAGTACGCTACCGAGCGACGAATGAGCGAAAACGTCTAGCGAAAAACAAATTCTGTTTCAAGAAAAGGAAGAGGAAAGAACGCGAGAACGTTTATTTTATTCATGGACGCTTTTTGATCAACAAAAGCAAAGTAATTATAATTTGAGCATTTGGACGAGCAACAGAAGAAAAATTTTGCATCGTACCCGGAGTAAGCTAATATTTTTTTTTTTTTTTTAACTTTATTCTATTTCTTTCATTCAACTTATTTAAACGAACATGTTTTATTTCTTCCAGCATCATCGATCAGCTGCTTCATCTCTAATTCCATGTATGGTCACTCAGCATAGCAATAACTTATGCATTTATTATAAAATATCATACAACCCAGACGGGGTCGCGAGTATACATACCCCCTTACTCATCGTCATGGTTTTTTTTTTCTATTTTTAATTTCAAACCTGCATCGGCAGTCCTGCGGGCGTTTTTTGCGATAATTTTATCAAAGTCGTAATCGATGTCATTGAAAACTCACGCGATGAAAAATACACGGTATACAGTACTTATGACGTGGGGATTTTTTCCCTCAATTCCATATAGTATACGTTTGCTTCATTAAAGTGGCTTTTTTTACCTCGATTCGTATGGATATTTTTTACCGTCTATGCGTACGAACAAAAAAAAAAAAAGAAGAGAAGAGTCGCATAAGATTGAAATGTAAATTAAACTGCGCTAAACATTCGCCTTGTTCGAGAGTTGACGCGAGTCGCTGAGTGTATTTGAACGGAAACACGCACATATACCTATATCTATCGTATCTGCGTCTCGACATTTCGCACACGTGTTTTTTTGCAGTTACTTTGGTTTTTTTTTACCATCGCATATTTTTGATATCATTTATTTCGTTATCCTCATTTCCAATGATGGAAAATAACCCGGTGGAACGGAAAATCCTCCAATTGATCCGCGTTACTCGAACAAAGTGTGCGATAACAATTTATTTTCAGTCCGAGAGACTAAACCACCGAGATCCACACGTGACGTGCACCGCGTCGGGGTTGATTGTTTATTTTCGTAAAATATTCGCTGATGCTGAGGAGAAAAAACGCACTTCCTCACCTGTTTTCAATCAACGCTTCTCCACATTAAGTAACGAACGATCCAAGGGGAGCTCGTAGGTGACCAGTGGCGAAACCAAATTTACGAGTCCTCGCTTGTCAATCGTCCGTCGATGCTTTACAACGCCATCCGCACTTTTTTCCGATTTTCAATGAAATTGTTCATTAGTCGGAAAAACAAAAAAGAAAAGAAGATTCCACCACCCAACCCTTTGTACTCGTCACCAATCACATGACAGACACATACGCACACATGACCACATCACGGGGGCACCCACTTGAGGGAACAAAAAAAAAAAAAAAAAAATTTCCCTCCTCATTGACGATACCAGTACACACGTAACATGTGCGTGTTACGTGCTCAACCCTATGTCTCTCGACATTCGTAAGGGGGTGAAAAGCAAAAAGTGACAAGTAAACCGTCAACCACGAGTTTTCTTGAAAAAAAAAAAAAGAAAAGAAAAAAGAAAAATTAAGTACATGAAAGGGTCGAGGAAGGCGCGATAATGTCAAGTCATGGGGTAAGATTCGCGCGAGTCGATGGCCAAACGGCAACCACCGCGGTGGCCTACCTCGAGCGTACTGCTCGTCCGGCGTGTTGGCTTGGACGTCTGATGTATACCACCACGCTCTAGCTCATCTCTTTTAACGTATACATACATATATATATATTTATATATATACATACGCACATCAGAGAGGGTAGAGTAGAGAGAACCGAGTGGCGCTTGCGCGAAACGTATATATATGTATATGTACATCACACGTAGTAGGGTATATTTTATCCCTCCTCCATTCCCTCCGGTTCGCTTATTATTATATGTTATATTTGCTCGCTTTTACGGGGGTAGATTGGGGTGGGGTGCAATTCTCCTCACCCTCTTTCGCAAAAACCAACTCTCTCGGCTACTGTTACTCTCGTTGTATGTATTATATACACCCTCTGCATGTCCTTTTTGGAGGGTTGCGGTTGCACGTACAATATACATAGGTATGGACGAAAGCCAGTTTATGATAACCCTTTCGTCAGGATAGTAGGAGGTTTCGGAGATTTGTAACAACACTTTTTTCAGGAGTTTTTTTCAAACTTTTTTTTCTATTTTACTAGGGGTTCAAAGGGGGGTTTTTTTTTTTTCCAAAATTGGTCAGCGGTAGGTGAATAATTGAGTATTCCTCGTTCATTTTCATCGTGGAAAAGCGGTTTGCATTTGACGACCCTTATTGAATACTCGTGGTACAGACGCGTATATTTTTTACTTTAGGTATATATTAAAGATAGCAATTATAAACCGGATAAGTAACTTTTTCTTTTTTTTTTATTGGTTTAATGTCCATTTGGTCGTAACTATGTGTGTGGCTTATGTAAAAAAAGTATACATGGTGTTACTATTGCAATTATCGATGTTAAATACCCTCCATTATAGGTACACTTTCCAAAAATGATTCGCTTTACCCACCAAATCATGGATATAAATGATTCAAGGAAAAAGATTAACAATTAATCCATTGAAACAATATGAAAAAAAAAGAAAAATGGTAGTTTTCCTACGAGTTTGAAAAGTCTCTGTTTGCGAACCAAGAGGTTTGCGGCCCAAGCCGAAGGCGAGGTCCGTAACGAGGTTCGTAAAGGAGACTTTTCGAACGAGTTCCGGAAAACTGCTTTTTCGCCCGAGGAAGTACCAGCCTCCCAAAACCACCCGAGGGCGAAAAAAAATGTTTTAATCTAAAACAGAGAAACTTTTTTTATATATAATATTCATCTATCTCACGAGGCATTAAACGTCTATTTTTTCAATACGAGTACTATTTAGCAATAGTACGAATTTCATAAAAGATAGGCTTAAAAAAACATTAATTCAAAAAATACTTAATGACGCGCTTCTTCAAACATCGCAACGTAACAAGTAACCAGCTGCTATTTTTAATAAAATACAATTTTAAATAACGCGAATGTAATGGCAAACAGTTGAAAAGTCAACGCCATAATTATATTTTCAGACTGCATATTTCTTTGAATTCTGTAAAAAAAAAAAAAAAACTTACTCAAAGGTGGAAAAGAAACATATAAACTTATGTACCGACTCTTCCAACCATGTGAATTTTTTCAAATTTTAAACTAAAAAACATCGAGTCTTCTATTATTATACAGCAATATTACTGCACAATCAGATTTAATGATCATAGCTTGTTATTTGGTTATAGCAAAAACAAGAGGCTACATGAATTATAATATTCTAAGTTGTTGGCACATATCGCTATTATTTATATCGCCAAAAATTGTGGTCATGAAAAATAATGGCACGTTATTTTTAAAATTTCTAATTTTACTATTAACTATAAATCATAAGTATACATCATAGAAAAGTGTGCACACACGTGGGCAACTATATACCGTTGAAAAATGAAAAATCAACTGATGCTCTATGCTCAAAGTGTGCCTCTGGCAAAGAAAAATCAAAAAGCGCCAGCCGGAACTGGCACGTTATCCAAAAAATGCCCTTTTGCCCGCGTTGCATTTATTTTTAATCGCCAAAGCGTCAAATAGAATATATACATATATTTAAACCCGTTATACAAAGTGGACGCAGGTTCTCTCTCTTTCAATTCGGAAGCGAATCTGTTGAATTGCAGATATTTACCTGCACGTTATACTTCGCTCGAGCGATCGATCGCCATTAGTTGGCTTCTCGCGCTTTTTGTTTACTTTTTGTTGTACCCATACAGGTACACGCAGTCCAGTTGCACTGCCTGCGGGCTCTTGTTAATATATCGATGGTGATGCTGCTGCGAGGCTTCTTGGCGATTGATTTTGCCGTTGCACTGATTTTTATTCATTTTTTCGTACATTCATTTCCTGTTGTTGTACACGAGTAAGTTTATCATAAGGTTTCGATTAATCGAGTTTTTCGTATCATTGAGCTACCCAATTCTTTGAATCAAAGAAAATTTCTTTACCCTCATTCCGTTAAATAATTTCTTTTAATTGAAACAAATTTAGTCGATCCAAAAAAATATTTCGTACAACTAAATGAGAAATTCGTAATTAAAAAGAGAAAATTTTTATTTAATAAAATGTTATTTTTAATTAACTTATATTTTTTTACTCGTAAGTAAATATTTAACGGAATGAGGGTAAAGAAATTTTCTTTGATTCAAAGAGTTGGGTTGCTCAGTGATAGGACTTAGGAGTCGATGCAACACGTCTTGTTTTTTAAACCACTCGACGGATGATTTTTCGCGGAGTTGCTCGTATGCGTCGAATGAAAGCACCGACAATGATTATGATGAATTCCATGAAATTACATCACCAATGATATCGAGCTGGCAGCTCGATAAAGCAAAGTGTAACGGGGAGGAGCGTCGTACTATCGGTGGGATGAATAAAAAAAGTCTTCAAAGATATACGACTAATATTTTGCCGTAAAAGTTTTTGAACAAAAATATTGATTCGTCCACTTATTGTTTATATCGACTCAAAGGTCTCGATGAATACAATTTTGCAGGCACTTGTTACATACGGTATAATGGGTGACGCGTTACGCCACCAGAACTACGCGACCAAGGAAGGGCATAATAAGGAGGAAGGAGTAAATCCAAGTGTGGTAAAGTACGCGTTTAAAGTATATGTAATTTGAATTTTGGTTATTTATATGAAATGCATTTTAGTAGTTGCGTTGATGAGAATTAAAAGAACAAGCTATTCTATGGTGCACCAAGTGGTTAACCAGTTTAACTAAACTGGACACTTTTGAATGGGAAAAACCAATGCAGGAAAGCTTTGGAGTAAAAAAATTTGGCTGTCACAGATTCAACGTGCATACCAAGTGTGTATTACATAATATATGACAGAAATTAATTATATCCTCCTCAATTTAATAGTTGACGTAGAAAAAATGGTTTAGTTCAATTGGTTTGGCAAACGATTTGGTTTTTCTTAAAAATTGTATCAACACCACTACCGTAATGCATTTCATAAAAAAAAAAAAAAACAGAAATTTAATCGAATTTCGACAATATCCGTTAAATGTAATGTACCTCGATTACACATATATTTACAGATGTAGGTTTAAATTATGGCAAAAGGATCTCACACGGCGGTAAAAGTTTCACGTTACGCGAGAGATGTTGGTGCACCAATAATTACCATGACAAGGTACACCTTGTGCTACAAGCTGTGAGGCTCCCATTAATAATCTGTCAACCGTATGATTACAATAATTTTCGTGGTTCCCATTTTTCTAAGCCAACACTTACTTTTGGTGAGTTCCTAAGGAATATTTGAACGAAAAGTAAAAAATGCACGCTCTATTTTGGTCATTGGAACATTTGCATTTCTTGCGAAACTTTTTCGTACGCAAAGTATAGGTGACGACGTAAATAGTAGTTTTCCTACGAGTTTGAAAAGTCTCTGTTTGCGAACCGAGAGGTTTGCGGCCCGAGCCAAAGGCGAGGGACGTAACGAGGTTCGTAAAGGAGACTTTTCGAACGAGTTCCGGAAAACTGCTTTTTCGCCCAAGGAAGTACCAGCCTCCCAAAACCACCCGAGGGCGGAAAAATAATTTTTTTTTCTCCGTACAAAAAAGGGGTAACCTTGTCTGCGAGAAAAATTCATCATGGGAGGAACTATATTTTTAAATCCGTCGATCTTTTATTTTGTAAAAAAAAAAAAAAAAGAAAAAAAGAAAGGTACAAGTGTTTTTTTTTTTTCCTTTGTTAACATGAGTTTGAATAGAGAATTTTGTACATTTTCATTTAAAGCGTGTACAATAAAAATATTCACAGTGCTATGGAGACGAAAATCCGTCAACACGTCATTAGCATCGTTTACTTTAAAATCCCGTTAATGAAACGCCCACGTACGCGCAACCCAAACTCGTTTCGTTTCGTCAAGTGTCAACGAAAATATTTATTCCGCTCATTCATCCGGCAGTGAAGTTAAGTGTACCTATAACCGCGTGCAATTTAATTAAAGCGTGAAAATCAGGGAAATATGGATCGGGTTCGCTTGGCGGTACAAGAACCGAAATCGGAGCTCGAGAAAAAGGACTATTTGTTGATTTGTTGAAAATCACATTTTCACGTAACATGTACTTATACAACAAAATCAGATTCAACGTCTTTTCATTGGATTTTTGTTATTAATTCTCGTAGTTATGTACAAATTAACTTGTTCACTTACTCAGAGTCTTTATAAATTGTCAATACATTTATATGTATATTGCAAAATAGTAAATCTCTTTGAAAAAAAGGTTCAAATACTTTTAGAAAGTTACTCTAACTTACTTATCTTGCTTTTGTAATATGTTAACAAATAAAAAAAAAATGTGTCTCAACATTCACGCGGGATGGTCCAACGGAAAAACCGGATTTAAAAAAAATTTCATTTTTTTTTTTTGGTACAAAGAGACGATAAAACCTCTTTTCTATCTCAAAAGATGTGTCATCGAGTCGTAGTGATAATTGATATGAAACACGTTCATAATGTAAAAATATATATTTAAAAAAGCTTTTGTTCTTTCACAAAAAAGAAACTTGACAAATAATACTGTTGGTTGAGTAAAGTTAATAAAACTACACGTGATAGGCAAAAATCAAAAATATTTTTAAAGCATTATTAACTTTTGTACAATACGAACTTTTTCTTCAAATAATCTAAAAATTGTATGGAAAATTGTTCTCCTCTTTGAGTACAGTAGTATATACTGTCTATTGATTAATAAAACATAAAAAAAGTTTATCAGTGATCATCGAATTACGCAACACAGTAAAAAAGCTGGTTGCACTTGACAAGTCAAAACGCCAAAGTATAGAGATGCTGTTTGTAATGACATAACTATGGCTCGTGTACGTACACATTTTTTTTTTTGTTTTTACTTCGTAACTCGAAGCAACTCCTGTCTGATTGATAGGCGCTTGGATGAATAGGTCAATTGCTTTTTGTTCATGTATTAATTAACATTCTCGTTGATAACGAGACGAATAAACTCGAGGAAAAACTCGCAATGTAAACTGATCTTGTACATGTTGAGGGAAACAAAAAAAAAAATAGTCACAGAGCGAATATATTATATGCATTAAATAGCGAGATGAGACGAAAGGGATGAATAATAATCAGCCGCTATAAATACGTGGTATGCTTATCTCACGAGCACTGCATACAATATATGTGTATTATCAAAGACGCGAGGGACAAAACAGTCGAGTCTTATCGGTTTGACGCGGTTTTTTTTTTTATGTGCTTCAGGATTATACTTTGAGTCTAGAAGCATAGTAAAATATGCCCTTTGAAAGTACATTAGTGAGAGTCCGCTGATTCGTAAAGAAATAAAATATATACATATGTATAATTTGCATAAATAACTGACGAAGCAAGCAGATTTTTCCTCGACTCGGTTTACGTCAGTAATATCCATTTAATATGTAGGAACCGTGGAATACGAGAAAAATTTAAAAAAAATCTCGAATAACAAGCGGTGCACTTGAGGGAATGAAAAAGCCCTCGTCCCCTAGACCCCACAACTTAAGATCGAAAAAAAAAAGAAACAGGAAACAATAGGTGCGAGTGTCGGAGGGAACTCCTGGAAATAAAAATTTAACGTCCCCTAACGGCTCGTCGCGTCGCGCATATAAGTACCTGAAGAAAAAAGGACACGGAAGAGCGATAATGTTGTCGCCCGCGTGAAGAAAAAAGGACAATGATTCAGCGGCAACGTGTCGAGTCGGGGGCTCAAGGGGCGTTTGGGTACGAATTATTTTCGAGCCACGAAACTTCCCCGGCCATCCGTCACTCTTTTACTCGTTGGGCACGATTATATATTTCAGGACATTTGTCCGCGCACGGACGATCGCGCGTTTTCACCGTCTGATGCGGCTGGTGGTGTATACCTATGGGTTTTTGTAGCGAAATCGATGCTGCTGTTGGTAGACGATGGTATTTTTAAATCTCAGATGGGGACGAGGGTTGCAGTGACTGTTTTCACCAAGTGTGGAAATTTTACTGCGTGAGCGTGTGTGTCATAGAAGGCAGGGTACGTTTACGAGAATTTACCAAATTTTTTAATTGGTTGAAAAAAAATTTATGGTTTTTGTTAAAATTACCTACACTTCGAATGCAGAAATATAAGAAATTAACAGTTATCGCATGTAAAATAAAAAAAATAAAAAAATTAAAAAAGTTATTTTATATATTTGTCGCGATCTTTAAAAAAATATAGTCTTTACGATTCAAAAATTTAATATTAAAAACAAAACAAAAAATTCAACTAAACATACTACAGCTAAACTTTACGACTCATGAAATTGTTGATCTCATCAAAATACGCCTTTTTTGCTGTTATGAGTTAATCATATTTTTGCTTATTATACAATCCTGATGGTTGCAACAGCAAAAACGTTAAAAAACAGTGAAAAAATGGGTTTCTTTTTCTATTGAAGAAATAAATGAATACCCTACAACACAGTTGGGAGTGCAAAAGCTGTAGACCTTGAAACAATACATCCTTTGACTTTGCTAGCAAAAAACAATTTTTTTTTTTTAACTCCTGGCCACTTGTTTTTTCGTGATAACACGCGTCAATTTTAAAATCTCGATAGAAACGTGGATTTTCAGTTGTACAGATGTGCAGTCATTTATTCAAATTCCGGTTTTTCTCTACTTGTTTTTTATTAAAAAAAAAAACAGAGGCGCGCACCGGCTATCCTTCGACGGTTTTTGCATTAAAAGTAGTAACAAAAAAAGTATACCAACAGAGATAAATGTTGTTGTATCACAAGTAGTTCAATTTATAAAAAAGGCTGTACATTTGCATATATTATAAGACACGATTGTTACAATTACTACTACCATAAAAAGTGTAATTATGATATGCATACAAAAATTGATGTAAAACGATTTTTTAGTCAATTGTTAATGATTTTTGTTGTTTAAAGAGTCACGATGACATTTAAAAATTTTAACTAAAGAAAAAAATTTTTTTTGAGATCCGCAACTTTTGCATGCAACACTTTGTCGCTGAACGACATATTATTCTTCTCATGGGAACTAATATGATTTTTCCATTGTTTTCTTACATTTACTGATTATAAAGTATTTGTATTTTGTAAGTAATATTTTTATAACACTGTAACTTTTTTTTTTATTACGGGCATAAAATAATTTTTTTTTAATTTCCTTTTTCACGATATTGAATGTTGTTTGATTTTCTAGAGAAGAGCGTACACGATCTACAACATTCTGCTGGAATAATATCAAGAAACATATGATTTTTTTTTTCTAAACTGAATCATGTACACTTTTTTTTCTTCCATGCAAACTCTAAGCAATCCAGTACTTCTGTGCAACAATTTTGTCTTAAATGATTCATGAAAAATTCGATGGGGCTAAATAAAATGTATTTGTTACTTTGAAATTGGTTTTCGTAGGAAATCCCTCGATCCATGCACAAATTAATATACGAAAACACGAGTATGAAAACAGCCCGTGAAGAGATTTTTCAGTTTACCTATTCGTCTCTAACTCGTTGTTTTGAACAAAAGCGTCTCGCTCCCGTTGCCCGTCAACGCGCTCAGAACAAAAAATCCACAAAGGCCCCCCAGGCATTGTTCTAATCCAAACCTAAAAGCCAAATGGGAGGAAAAAAAGGGAGGTAGGGGCACCACTCGAGACTCAAGCGAATTTGATTCTGGTGCTGCTGTGCCAATCAAGGCGCCCCACCGGTTTACAATGGTCTCGGCCGAACAATAGGACATTTCTAGTCAATAGACGAAACGCGCCGGGTGTACCTGCATACACGCATGTGTAGGTAAGGGGGCGCAAAATTTGGTTCTAAGCATCGGCATACGATTTGGGTGAAAAGCTTACTCCATCGATCCTGTACAGTCCAAGGATTTGAAAGATAAAGTTTTGATGTTGTTGAATGCAAAAATTTCAATTGACCCATTGACTGGTACCATCCAAGGTGATGTCACGTGCAAAATAATGTTTGTGTTGAATAATAAAAATCAAATTTTTTATTCCGATAACAGTTTTCTCTTCAAAAATAGTTATTTATCAATATATGTATATACAGGTATTTAATGTATAGGCAATGCATGTATAATCGTATCCTCAGGTACCTGAGAGCATTGGGAATGCAATTTTTCATTCATGTACAATTTCCCGTCGACCCTGGACGCAATTTTGAAGCAATTGTAGTTGATACCACAGACGGTCTATCTTTAATTTCTAGCAATGTCGTAATTCTCTTTGTACCAGTCTACGGTCTCTTTGATAGCTTGCTCGAAGGGAGTAAACTGAAAATCTGGCAAGAACTTTCTGAGCTTGGCGTTGCTCGCCGTTTTCTTGTATTGTCCGTCAGCTGACAAAGTGTCAAAGGCAATTTTCCCTTTGAAATCGAATGCCTTGGCCAATGCCTCAGCTGCCTGAGCTATCGTCACCTCTTGCGACTCATCAACTGAAATAATGGAGTTGTTAGAGCATTTTCATTGCTAACTGGAAATTTTTTTAAAATGCGTTACCTGATAAAATTATAGGTTCCACTGAGTCGTATTCTCTTAAGACCCATACGAATAATTTTGCTAAATCCAGACTGTAGATAAATTGTCTCAACGGTTTACCAGTGCCCAATACTGTAAAAACCTTGTCCTCTGTGTTACCTAACAGAAATAATAATCCATTGCCTAAAATTTATCTCATTTCTTCTTAGGGATCATTTAAAAGCATACATACCATCTTTTAGGATATTGTACAGTTTTCTCATCAAACCAGGAATTACATGACTAGCACTTGGGTGAAAATTATCATGTGGTCCAAACACATTGCACGGAATGACACTAGTGTACAATCTTCCATGCTGATCATAATATCCTTTATTTTGTACATCTATCAATCGTTTGGAATAGCTGTATCCATAGTTTGATGGATGAGGAGGTCCATTGTGTACCTAAACAATAAATAACACATTTAAACGTACTTATCTATAAAATCTTTTCATGAATCACTTACCATTGTTTCGTCAATTGGATATGATGTTTTGTCTGGGAAAATACAAGTTGAAAGACAAGATACAACTTTCACAACATCATATTCGTGGGCTGTTTGTAGAACGTTATCATTCATGTGAAGATTCTTACGCTGAAAATTGTATAGTTTAAGTTTTATTTAATTCTCGATTATGTAACAAGACTATTTCTGCCAGGATTCAAGTATTAACTCACCAAAAAGTCCAAATTATGAGTCATATTATGAAACAAACCACCAACCATAGCCGCCAAATGAATGACATGAGTAGGCTTGTGCTTTTCAAACAAATTTTCTGTGCTTTTTTTATCACTAAAAAAGATTTTTTAGATTAATAACAAGCATATTATTCACCTGATGACTCAGAAAAAATAATTGAAAGTAATGTAGACAAACCATAGATCTGCATCTTTTGAACTAATAAAAATCCACTTTTCATTTGGAAGATTATCTTTTTTAATAACAGTTTGTATAGCTTTGCCTACCAAACCACTTCCACCTGTGACTAGAATAATTTTTTCTTCGTCAGCCATCTGAAAATTATAAAAAAGTAATTTTTAATATCTTTACAAGACACTTGATTTTTTTTTTTTAATATTTTGTATATTATAATAGTGTATTTTGTATTAATCGAAATATTATATTGTATTTTAATCATATTTCAACTAAAAATTATTTTTGTAAAATTATAACCTAATGTATTAAGATGATACAATAATCAAAGATATAACTATAATACAAGCCTAGACTAAAAGTTGCAAAAACTCTTGAAATAATCTGAAATAAAACGTAATTTTTTTAGTCTTACATCTTTATTCAACTACTTAAATAGTAAAAATATACTGCAAGTTGCCAAGTTGGCCTAATCAAATTTGTCTGCGCGCACACGCACACGGAACACACCAGCACACCTGGTTAAAAGGCGGAGTAAACGCGGGTGTGAAATTGTTGGTATTGTATTGTCAATTGTCAATATTGTCATCGTGTGATCGTGTTTAAAATTATATATTTCGTATACAGTAGATCAGCGCCATCTAGCGTTTCGGATTTCGCGGACTGACGCAAACTATTTTCTAGGGGAACCGTCTTGAAAAAAACCCTAGATTCTAGGGATTTCTGGAAGAAGTAAATAACTAGATATATATAGATATACATAGTAGGTCAAAAATCGCCGACGCGCGTGAAGGTGAAGGGTCTATTTGTGCGCTTCGAAATAGTACGTTAGTACGCAATCAGCCGGCTCCAGACTCCAGATTGATGGTCATATA
>NW_019379508.1:702519-723283 GCF_000648655.2 Copidosoma floridanum | reverse complement strand
CTATCAAAAATTTAATTTTAATAAAATTTGTATTACAAATGGATTGGAAGATAATTTAACGATAGTAATACATCAAGGAAATTAATTTAATTCTTTTATTGTTGTGTGGTCTTAAAAATCACTCATTTAAAAATCTTTTGAAACCTCAAATTGATTCTTGCACATAAAACTTGAAAAATATTTTCAAGTAAAAAACGTATCGGTATTACATACATTTTACGATTGTGCACATAAAAAAATCATTTATAAATATGATCCGTTGTACAAATAATAAGCTATAAAAAAGTGTTCATTATTTTTACATAAATAATTATAATATTAAAAATAAAAGCTTAATCTCACTAATATAAATACATTTCATTTTCAAGTAGATAGACAAAAAAATGTTCACAAAAATGTAAGACGACATTAGACACTTGAGCTACTTATTTGATAAAGCGGCAGTGATGACTTCTAAAACTTCAATCGCACAACTAACAGGCAGTGACTGCGTTTTTTTTTTACGTACGCGTAAAAACCTACCACAAAAATTGAATTTGATACATACATTTAGCGACTACGTTTCTTCGTAAGACAAGTGAACATACTTGTCTTAAAGTCTTTTCTTTTAGTTCTTAAAAAGAACTTTTAGTTTGTTTTGTTAAATCGCGACATTCAAATTGTTTACTACACTTGGCGGTCAAAAAATTTCTATAAATAATCTTATTTGTCAAACATATATATTTTTCTTGGTAATATCGTCTAAAAACGTAATAAATATCTCGCACTCTTTATTTTGCTTTTATTTGATTAGTCTTTTTAGTTTTGGCTTCGATTCTGTCCTTTAATTTATCAACCAGACCATTCAGTTCACTCTGTAAAATAATAATGCCAATAAATATATTTTGCTTGTACGAGACTTAAAGAACCTTAAATGGGAGTAACTTACCTCACTATATGTATACATGAGTGTGCAGTTCTTTATAACTTGCTTTTTATTTTCTATATACTGTATGGCATGCGTTAAGCACAAAATACTTCCGTCCAGGGGGTTGCTTAACAATGATACGAACAAGTTTGCTCGACAAGTATCACATTCATAATCAATTTCCTCCTTTTTTGTCTTTTTACCCTTTCCTTTCTTATCGTTACTTGGCAGCGGTACTCTTTCATTATTCATGAGACCTAGTTCCCTCAACTTTTTGCGATTTTCTATTTCTTTATTACAAATTTTAATAACAGTCGGTAAAATCTAGAAATGAATAAAATGTCCATTAATATCCAACCACATTAATGCGATCCATCGAGTAGGGCGTGAACTTACCTGTTTAAGTACATCAATATGAGACTTTAAATCATTAATAACGCTAAATAACAGTCTTTCAAACGAAAAAATCGTGGGCTCGCAGCTATTATGTATATCCTGCAAAAAAAAAAAAAATCATCAATTTCAAAAGTGACAAATGAACGAAAAGTATATGAATAAATTCAAAGCATACTTGAAATACTTGTTCAGCCGTTTCTAGCCAAGAGGGTTGGGCAAAGTACACACTCTCAGACACAACATAACCCGTGCACACGCTCGAGGTAAAAGCCTTGGGAAAGACAACGATAAACTGACCCGGCTCTTGGACCGTCTGGCACAGCGGCACGTCATTGCTCACCAGCATATCCGGTGGCACCATGGCCGTGTCGGATGGCAGCCAAATCGTCTTGTTCTTGCAATAGCGCGGAAACATCTTAGTGAGGGCTTTGCGGAACGCGTTGTTCTGCTCGTCTGGTATACCGTACCAGATCTTCTTGGCTCCGGTGTGCAAGTACTCGATCCAGGGCAGACCGTGAGGATCTCTGTACCAGCAGCACGCACTGAAGAGCATGCCGACGTGTAACGTTGGTACGGTCACACCCATTTGGGGACCCAAGGCGCGTAGTACCGAGCCGGCGTTGTTCGTCAGGACCTTTAGATTCCAAGGGTGACGAGCAAACGGGCTGTTTTTCATCACAGAAAAACCGAAACCGTGGCCGCTCGAGTCGATACTGGCCGCGTGCACGCACACGTGGCGCTTCTTCTCGACCACGTGCTTCCAGAAGGCTGATTCTACCTCGGTGGCTGATGCGCCCTCGGTTTCACACGTCACTTGATCCTTGCCGTTGTCACCGAACCACATGCGCTGGGTGTTGCGTGCAATCCTATAGAACGCGTTCAATGGCATGTTGCGACCCTACAATTGACAGAAGATTATTGTTTTATGTCCTCCTTTCAGGGCGTAAAAATTTTCGTGTGCGCAAGCATACCTTCACTATACATTCTTCAAACTCCTCCAAGCTTTCCTCGTCATCCTCGTCTTCCGTATCATTGGATTGCGTTTCTTGTCTATCTCGCCTTTCCCTCTTTTGCCAAGCTGCCTCGACATCTTTAAACACCTTATTCCTTTCATCTGTTTGTTTGAAAAATTCATGTTTAATACAAGAAAATTGGAAACGCTTTTAAAATATTTGCAAGCCTAAATGTTGAAGCCCAACCTTGTGATAGCATATCGTAAGGTAGTAGATATTTGCAATAGATGTCGTCCAACTTGGTGACTCGATCTTGAGCTGATTTTGGAATCTTCATGGCATCAGCCACTTTTTGCCATTTCTTTTTCTCAATAACTTCCTTCAGTCCACCCAAGGTCTGCACAGTTTGATACAAGTATGGAAGATCGATTTCCATGCCACCTATCTAAAATTTTAACTTATTTTGTTAATTATCCATGGATTGATTATGGGGATAAATGGCGAGACCGCCATATACGTACAAACGGTGGTTGAGTGAGGGAGATACTTTGCGTGATTAAATATCTTTTCATGGCCATCATCTCTTTTACATTTGGACCCCAGCGATTCAGCATCCGGTGGACATATTGATTGTAAGCCGTGAACCGCATGTCGTCGGATACTTTACACTCGGGCTGCAAATAAATGTTATCGGTACAGTCTTTCGAATGATGGGATGGTTGTCCTTTCCAACGATGATACACAAATTTACCTTGAAATACGAGGGAGGAACTACTTTGCAGATACCGAACTTTTCCGCGATCGGGCGAATCTTGTCGATGTACTCAAGCGGGTCCTTGAATTCCTTAGCCGAAGGATGAAAGACCGGAGCTTCCACGAGACGAGCCGGCTCGTTGGCATCTTTCGTCTTTGGAAACGTGGTGTCGTTCACCGGCAGACTCACTTCGAGATTTTTCGTTTTCGCGTGGCTTTTCTTGCTTCCGGTTTTACATTCATCGATCGATGCCTTTCTTTCCCGAGCTTTTGGCAACTTGATGGCTTTCTCCGAGCTCTTGATCTGTAAATTCAGGAAATATGTTTAGTTTCGAGAAGTACTTGGCATTCCCATAGTTGAATCAAAAACTCAGACTACTAACACTCTGTTTGCTCCCAAGGGTCGCAGTCTTGTTTCCCCTATCGCTGTTGGGCGTTTGAAACTTGAGGTCCGCGTCTTCGGTTTCAACCGCCGAGGTCGACGGCAGATCAGCCTGATCGGAGGTGGCAGTCTGAGGCGCCCTCGCCGTCGGCTGAACCGTACCGATCGGCGGACACCTGGCCACCGATATCGGTGGCTTCGTCACGAGTTTTGCCTTCAGCAATACTCGCTGGTTGGGGCCCGTTGGTCCCTCGGTGCCCAGCTTCACGGCCACGCCTTGTATTAGCTGCTGGCCACCCTGAGCAGACGCGTTGCGCGTAACCGCTTGCAAGGGTATGTAAAACAATTGCCCGCTGTTGTCGTCGTCGTCGTCGTCGTTGTTGGTGTCGGCGGCAGCGTTGTTGGCACCGTCAGTTTGGGTTGAGATTTCGGTACTCCGTTGGCTGGCACTGGACTCACCCGCGTGGCTCTCCGCTGTTGTCGTGCGCTGTTGCTGTTGCTGCTTCGTTGCGTCGTCGAGATTAACCTGAACGGCTATCGAGGCGCTACAACTTACGGCGCTCCAGCTTGTGGTTAGCTTGTCTAGTGGCAACACTTGTATGTTTGTTAGGTCGGCGAAGTTTTTCGGAAGCTCGAAGTTCTTTGGAGTGGTGGTTCTTTCTAACAGCGGAGGCGACTTTTCTTCGTCCCTCCGAGCTTCCTCTGGCGAGTTTAAAGGCTCGGTTGCTTTTTTCGTCGTGTCCTCGACACTACTACAACTACTCTTGCCCTGCTTCGCTTCGCTGCTACTGCTTGTTGTTGCAGTTGCTGCTGTTGTTTGCGTACTTGGCTCTTTATCTTTTTCTGCAACTAAATAAATCTCGCGTTATTTCTATGCGTGTACATTTACGATGTTGGTAAAAAAAAAAAAAAAAAAAATAATAAAAAAAAAATATGTACTATCGGGTGAGTCTTTAGTGGCGGACTGATTCCGCGCCTTCCTGCGAAAGGGCGTGCTGACGGGTGCCTCGGCCTCGCTCTCGAAAGCGTACACGCTGCTTTCGTTTTCGGGTGAGAACGCACTGCTGCTCGAGGGCTGCTTTCGCTCCTTGAACTTGGGCAGGAAGGGCTTGCGCTGGTGAAAAAAAACCTTCTTTTCCGGGCTGATAGACGATTTCTTCTCCGACGAGTCGGCCGTCGAGTTGGCATCCGATTTCGAGACTACGTCGCTTTCCGCTGGAAATTACGTGGTTTTTCTCATGTTATGTTTGATTATATACAAATGCTGGTTTCTCGTAGAGTCGGCCAATACAAACCGGCATCATCGCCGAGGGACGAGTCCTTGCTCATCTTGCGGCTGGGCGGTGAGCTGGGCAGTGTTTGCTCTTTCTTATCCTTGGCGATGTCCAGCTGAGTAGTCGGCTTGGGAACAACGGTCTTGGCAACCGCGATGGGCAGCTGCGGTCTCACGGAGGTCACCTGGTTGCTCGAAAAAAAGGCCGAGGGTACCTTGCCGAGCGGCGCCGTCGCGGCCCTCTTCAGACGGTCCGTCAGCTTGGACAGGGTCACGTTGACGGGCCGCACGAGGTGCTGGATCTTCGGGGAGATCGAGAGGTGGCTGACCGGCGGCTCCTTCCTTTCCGGCTTAGCGGCTGGTGGTGCGGGCATCAAGTCGAACTTGAAGCTCGACACGCTCTCCATCTCTACCTTGCTCTCCTCCTTTGCCAGGGAACTCTCATTCAGCCACTTTTCGATCTGCTCGGTCGACATGTTGACGCGCTCCTTGCGCCCGTGGTGGTTCAGGTCCTTTGGTATGTCGATGATGTTGAGCGCCATCGCCGCCGGGGACATCTTCGAGGTTTTGTCGAACTGCTCGTCAAAGACACATTTGTAGTTTTTCTACGTCTCAAAATTTTGAAAAAAAAAAAAAAATAAAAATAATATTTCTAGAAAGCCACACACTACCTTCAGCTCCCCAAAGTCAGGCTCGAGCTTCACGGAAGCGTTGGCCGCGGTGCTGTTGGTCGTGCCGCTGCCCATCAACTGCTCCTGGAGAGGCTTGACGCACGTTATCGCCGAGCTCTTGACGTCCTTGAGACCAGACGCCGCCAGCACGTTGGCTTTGCTGTCGATGTCCTCGACGTTGGGTTTGATCTTCGAGATGGCTTTTTTGGCGAAGCCGCGGAACAGCGACTCCTCGTCGTCCGAGATTTTGGTCGGGGCTGCGCTCTTCTCGACCACTACAGTCTTGGTGACCGGCGCATCCAACGTCAGCACCGTCGTCGCTGTCGAAGTTGTAATCGTCGTGGACACCGTCGTCGTCGTCGTTGTCTTGGCAGTTTTTGGCTCGGCCGGTTTTTTAACCGAGGCCTCGACGGTGTTGTTCTCCTCCTTCTCGGCCTCTCTCTTCTTCCTCTTCAGCTTGTCCAGCAGCGCGCCCAGACTCTCTTCCTCCTCGGACTCTTCCTGGGCCTCGACGGCAGGCTTGCTCTTGTTCTTCGACACCTTGGGGCCGTCCTTTTCTTTTTCGCTCGGAGCGGGCTCTCGCCTGCGCTTGACCCCAGTCTTGCTTTCCTGATCACCTTGTTCCCTGTCGATGCTTTTCGCGACACCCTGGCTATCCGGACTTTTAGCCGCGGGTAGTTGATGGGCGCTGGGCTCGCTCTGCTGGGGTGCCGGAGCCGGCTGGGTTGGTGAGATTTTCTCCTTGGCAGTCCTGGCGGTGAGACTTCGGCTCGATCTCAGGCTACGGTTCTCGGATTTTTTGGTGTCCTTGGGGACGCTCGAGGGAGCCGATCGTCTGGTGACGGTGGGGGTTGGTTTCGCCTCCTCGCTCGTCTCCTTCGAGCTGATCGACTCGTCGTCGCTGTTCAGCTCGCAGTACTTTTGCACCTTCACCGGCCGCTTGTTTTTCAACTGTGCAACGGCGGGCTTGGTGGTGAGCTTCTTTTTCAGCGGTTTGCTCGTGGCGGCGGTGACGGTTGTTGTAGGTGATGCAGTGTTGCTGCTACTTTTTTTTTTTTTTTTTTGTTTTCCCCAAGCATACAAAATATTTTATAGACTTTGAGACTTTGAGCGTTTCGAGATACGTGCACGCATTGTGTTGTTGGAGAAAAAAATAAAGTAGTATGGGTTTCACAGTGTTCCAGACTTATTTATTCATAGGAATGGTTTTTCCAACAGAAATGGTAACAATTACTACATTACACAAGCAATATATAAATATATATGTATGATAAGTATACATTTATCTGGATTACAGTATCAAAAGTAAATCTTTAGTTTGTTTTTTTTTTTTTCATCACAATGGCAAATAAAAATCAGAAAGTAGAGAAGAGTATGAAAGTATTGCAGAAATATATACGGTTTTTAAAATACATTCAGCTTTCATTTTTTTTCTACTTTTCTAAGTATCTGAGCAAGACAATAAAATAAGTATAGAAAAACCTTATGCCTAATGACAAAAAAAAAAAAAAAAAAAAAAAAAAAAAAAAAAAAACAGCAAACCTTAAAAACCCCCCTTTTAAAAAAAAAAAAAAAAAAAAAAAAAAAAGGAAACAGTACAGCTCTGTTAGATAATAGTAGCATTCCCATGCAACCGCCTAATCTAAGTAACCAAATTAACTAAAATTGTATTGCACCCAAGATTGGAAAAATCTGTAGAAGTAAAAGAAACACAGCCCATCAACGTTAAAGTGAAAGCAATCGAGACAGATTTATTCACCTGGCACTGCTCGTTGCTTTCTTTTCCTTGATGCCAGCAGCAGCGCCAGACTGGTTGAGGCTCGCTTTCTTCACTTTGGCCTTGATCTCGTTCTCAGTCTGGGCTAATTTTCTAGCATTGGGAAGCTCCGGGAAACTTTCCACCGACATATTGTCGTCGTTTTCCAGATCTGGACTAACCAGCTTTCTGCCAAGTATCTCCATGTACAAGGTAGCAGCCTCCTTCGTCTTTCGTGTCGGTCTTCTCATTACTACGTTTGTCGTTGGTGTTGGAGGTCTTGTTACAGGCGGTGTATTGGCTTTTGAACGAGTCACCCGTCTGTCCTCCAAGTCTTTCTTCTTTTTACTCGCAAGTTTGTTTTGTAACGACTTGCTTGTGGCAATGACTTTAGCTGACGGTGTCTTTTTCGTACTGGTCTTGACAGAAAAAGAATCGACGCTCGAAGCATCATCCTTTGGAGCAATCTTCTTTTTTAGCTTTGCTGGTAAGTCTTTCTTGACAGTCTTCAGTGGTAAGCTCTGTTGCTCGCTCTCTGGCAACCCAGTGCTTCGTAGCCCACGTCTTGTGCTCTCGATGCGCGAAGGAACTTTTTTATTAACAGCCACTTTTGGTGACACGGTAGGTTTCACTGGTATTGGGTCGGCAGTGACAGTAGCGTTCGAGCGCGTCTTCATGACGCTTGGCTTGTACTTTTTCAGACGTTGCTTAGCCAGCCTCTGTTCCTGGTACTTTTTTTTGAGCGCCTGGATTGCGGTGCTTGTGCTCTTGAGTTGAGGCGCTGCTGCTGGCACCTGCTTTTTCGTAACAATAACCATCTTTTCCTTGGTTTGTTTTTGAGCAGAGACACTATGGGAAGCTTTCGACGATGCTGTTGACTTCCCACATGTGCCGTTTGCTTTGGAATGAGCGGTGGATATACCATTGAGCTTAGCTGCATCTTGTGCTTTTTCTTTTCTAGGATTTGCATCGAAAAAATTAAGACTTGGAGGTAGAATCGATGTACCTAAAAATTATTTCAGTTATAAGGTTTAATAATTGATTCAATAAGATAATGAGTGAAAAATATGGTTTTTCTTTACAAGCATACCTCGGAAGCATAAAAATGTCAAAAAGTCATCTGCCTTTGGCCTTTTGTGCGGTATCAGCTCATGAAACACGGCTGCTTTTGACTTATCCTTTTCCTTGAGAGGCGTGCTCGCAGGACTGTAAGCAGGAGTGGCTGCTCCTTGCGCAAACTTTCTTTGTGCGTGTATTTTGTTTCTGAAGTAATGGATAAAATATAAATGAAGAAAAAAAAACGCTCAAGAATGTTGGTACCGCACCTGAAATTTATCAAAAAATAATACGTGGTTTTACCTCTTTGGGAGCTCAGCTAATGGATCCACGAGATCCACAAGATCTCCTTCCTTCCTTTTTCTCTTGTCATTTCTGTTAAGAACCATTTTTCAATTCCGAGGTCTTGGTTGTTATTTATTCCATAAGGGAATATCTAAATGAAAAAAAACAACATTTTTTTCTTCAATGTTCAATTGCATTGGAAATCAATGAATAAACGTCACACAAAAACAATTTTACCACCCTACAGTATGTAACTGAAAACACTTAATCCAAACTCAGAATAGTTTATGAAACATACACAGCAGGATATCTGTGTACAAACAAACCAATGACCTTCCAGCTTCCAGCATCGTCACTCGCCTCTCATAGACAAGTACCTAAGTATAGGTATATATACAAAAGCTAAAAATTAAAACTCTATTGTTGTCGCTTCCAGATACTTGTCGCCCCTGCATATACACACTCTAAACAAAACAAAAACAATGGCCCCTGCAACATGATTTCATTCTTACTCCCTATTTCTATAAGCTATTTTTACATTTAAATTACAAGTAAGTAAGTACACGAATCGCTTTAACAAAAGTCAAATTTCAAGCTTTCCATCTCACTCCAAATATATCTCCTTATACACGTATATAGTGGGTACGTAAGCTAAATATTGTGTATATTTTGTGTAAGTATACATGGGTTATATATATCTTCTATAGATTATATGTATATATACGTATGATACGTACGTGAGCCTCGTCGAGGACGCAATGGACATCCGATGACTTCCCCAGGGAAAAGAAGCGACCGATCCAAGGAAGGCCATAATAATATTAATCTTCTTTTGATATGTGCACCACTACAACGTCACAACTATAAAAGCAACAGCAGATGAGCAGAACAGAGGAAACAACGCACCACGTAGGATCCTTTTAACTCTAACTATATATAAAATATCTCCTGCACTTCACATCTCCACGCGACCTTCTTCGCTGAGCAACTGACTCTTGCTACTATTAGTAAAAGTATACTGCAACTGATGGTGATCGTGGAGCGTGCGGAGACTGCGGAGCTAATGCTGCGTGGGATCGTACACATATATGCATATAGGGTATAAATATAAAGTAGTGTTTAGGGTGTGTTTGCATTCACCTATACCTACATATCGTACTTGGATCACTTATTATATATTTTTTTAGTTTTATCAATCGCAAAAGTGGATCACGCCGTATCCCGTTGGGCGTATTTAAAAAAAAAAAAATGTAAATTATACTCGGTAACATATTTCGCTCGCAAATTCATTGGATATTTAAAAATATATATAAATACGTTTTTCACACCACCGAATACACATAACTTGAATAACATAATAATTTAATTGTTGTGTTATCGTTGATTTGTCGTTGTTGCAAATGTTTTGTTAATGAAGGGTGACTACATGGTCGGTCAGAGAGCGAGAGATATATATCTGATTGACACGCATGTATTAAAAAACAATTACAAACTAATAGTGCCTTTTAAATGGCTCCAATCGAAAAACGATTTAATTTTTAATTAATGCTCGATTAAAAATGAATATTACAAACGAGCAGCAAATACGCTGTGACAAGGAGTAAAAAAAGAAAAAGCCAAACGTACAAAGTTGCAAATATTTGAACAACCGATGGGAGCACGTTGTGTACTTCTACAAATTACAATTGTTGTACTTGAAACTGTTGGAACAATGTTTGGGTTGCATATATATGTATTAAAGTAAAAATTTTCAATTAAAAATTTGTACGAGGGATTAAGATTAAACGTATTGTAGAGCGACGAATGAAATCTTCTCTCCCCTAAAAATCAGGCATCGGCAAAAATGATATGGCTCACCCTCTTCCTCTAATAATTATTACACACACACACACCGAGAAATAGGGGATGCGCAATAACACACGTACGTATTTATGTATACCTCCCCTTCTTACTTTTTTGTAAACGTGCACATCCCCCACAGGGAGATGGGGGGCACGAGAGAGAGAGACAGACGTAATCCTCCTTCTCAATTTTGTACGCTTTATCTCTTTTTTTCCCCCTCGCAAGCATATAGGTAATGGTTCACATATATTGTAAATAGCGCACATGCAGGCGGATGTGTGCTGTCATCCGTGCCTTCTTCGCGTGTGAGCCGAAAGCTGCAGCTGAAATGAGCTGTCTGCGTTTCCCTAACCGACAGCTCTCAGGATTTTTTGGAAAATTAATTTTTTTGTTCGTTATACTTAAGTGCTCTTTTGGCCTTCCTTGAAAATAATTTTTATAAATCTTTTTCCCGTTAATTAATTGTACGCTTAATTAATTCGTATATGGTACACGGATGCAACGAGCAGACATATATAATTAATACATTCGGAATAAAAAATTGTACCTGGGATTAATCTTACTAATGAATGAAACAAAAAAAAAAAAAGGTTTTTTAATATTTATAAATTATATGCTCAATTGAAAAAGTCTTGTCAATTATGTTGTTCCTGTCCATTATTACAAGGGTAATTAAGTTATTATGTCATAAGTACTCAATGTAATCCCTTACATGTATATAACTTTTTATATAAGCAGTTCCATATTTATGTTCAACACTAAATGTTTTCATGTTACGTACATGTTTCATGATAAATATGAAAACAGTCGAAGAAAGTACTGATTTCCCTGAATATCCTACATATTATATTCTGTTGATAAAATGTATTTGTTTGTGCACCATATAATATGTATACATATGTATCATGTAGTAATGAGCAGTAAGTATATACATTAACACGTTCTGGAAGTATCACCCAAGCATTATTAATTATTTTTATCGCGTTGTACCCATACACCAGAAAAAGTCGCGATAAATTGATGATTGGGCGTTCAATAATTCCATGCAATTTACGGAATAGCAAAATATAGTGGCGATTACGTATTATCTTTCCAAAAGATCGGGTATTACTTAAATTTTCAAGACGATAGAAGAAATTACTTTTTTTTTACTAATTTGTGGAAAAAAAGAGGGGCTTCGTCAACCTATGCGATAAAAATACGCGTACCGGTTATCGTCCCGATTATCAAAGTCAAGAAGCGTTGAATAGTATATAGGTACACCAATGGGTGATCCACTTGGGAATCACACGTTCTGTTGACACCTTCATTTGGCTTTAATTTTTAACCATGTAATTTGATAATGCGACAAAATTTGAGCACTTGTTAATTTTAAAATTAAATGATTTCTCGATGGGGTGATTAAAAAATCGCTTACGCCATGAATATCTAAATAAAAAGGCAAAACAATAATTTTCTCGAATGAAAATAACAATTACGATATTGCTTACCAAAATTTAATTTTATATTACTATAATTATATTCCAGTTGTTACAAGCATAGGTGTTTAATTTTTATTCAAACGACAAAGTATATTGTATTATTGTATCACTGACTTAAATATATTGAGCAAAATTAGTGACGATTTTTGCATTAATTCATGCCCAAGCATATAGCTCTCTTGAACTTGTTTATCACGTTAAAATAATAAAATTCAAACATTCTCTCTACATTGATTGTATTTAATTTTCCACAGAATTAGTCTTTGTCACGAGCATAAATAAGTCTGATTCTCAAATTGATCAGTCAAAACATTAAATAAAGTAATATCTTGATAATAATATCTCGCTTCGTTTTGATATTTTTTAATCTTTTTGCTCAATGAATTTTCACCAGTAATAAAAACCATATCCAATTCATTTACAGAAGATCCTTTTGCCACTGTAATCGTAATCACTATAAAAATTAGTTTTATCAAATTTACTTCGAATCTTTTAATTCAGGATAAGACGCCAAACTGAAAGTTAATAAGATCAGAATAGTCATATCTTTTGAATTTTTCTGGCTTATATCGTGATTCTTTTTTTCGAAAAATAAGATGCAATGTAATCCATCCTGGTTAATTGCACACCTCGTCGTATGATTTCTTTGGGAAATTCTATGTTACAGCATTTTATAACATGATGCAATAAAAAATAATTACCGTCAGTTTCATCTGATGCATTGATATCAATATCACAGTTCACTAGATGATTGATGGCAATCCGAAGCGAGGTGACTGATGTAAAGTAGGATAATGGCATTGTTTGCCAGGTTTGAGCATTCCTCCGTGCTCCAGAAGAAATCAACTGGTCATTTCGTCTCTCATACCATAATTGACATTGTATCAGTATAAAGGTGTGTATGACCAGTAATTAAAACTATTAACATCAGCCCCAGCACTTGTTAAGAGAGTAGCTCAGCAGCTTTGAGACAATCGTTTTTAACGTCTATTCCGAACTATGCTGTATTACCATTTTCGTCTCTAATATAAACATTAAAATTGTGCTTTAAGTATATTTAATACTATCTAGTGTCCAAAGTCCAAGTGTTAGTATACTCTAAAAAGTTAAAAGAGTAAACAAAAGTTGTCAACCCAGAAAAGTAGGTAAAGTCATAGATAATATGGATATTTTTCCACGTTACATTACTCTGAACTTGGAATTTCTACACTAATAATAAGTTAAGTAGTGATAAGTACTTATTGGTAATAAGTATCTTTTTCATACACTTGCAGTTAGTTGTAACATCATACCTAGTACAGACAGTTCTCTCGCAATTCGCAAAATCCGTTCCGGGGGTTTGTTTGGGATATCCGGTGTGTTGAGAGAGAGCCGGGTTGTTTGGACACTTTGGACCGATTTACATAAAAAATTTGAGGGCTGTGATTGGATGCAGAATGACTTCTCTCTCGCGCCCTTTTGTCGTTTCGAACATTTCAAAGTGTGTTAACCTTGCAACGCTCACTCTTTCAAACTTTAACTTGCAAACACATATTTTTATATTAGCATAATTATTTGTAAGATATTTCATTAATCTCGTAGTTCCCCGGCCAGTACATATTTTTCTTGTGCGTCATCATCGCTCTCGTTCTTTTTATCGCGTCGCCAATGTCGCCGTCATGCGAATACGCCACATCATCGGTACAACAATTGTAGTTTAGCCTTAGCAGATTTTCAGTTGCAATCGCTCCTTAGTCGTGTTCTTATCTTGTGGGCTGGTTGCGTCGCCGCTAGTGTCGTGTTTGATGTTGCACGCAAGCACATCCGCTCTTATACATTTCCTTACCCATCTTAATTTTTTTTAAAAAGAAAAATCAAGAAAATCCGTGGAATACAAACAACAAATGCACGCGCGTGTGTGTGTGATCTATGGTGTACAGTGTAGTTAGTAGCTGTTAGAGGTTAATTTTCACGTTGTGGAAGACGAAGGGAAGGCTAATAAAGCAGCAGGTGCAAAAGGGGCGCGAAAACGCCCTCGAGGATGCCCATCCTCAAAGTAAAGGAGGAAACATGAGACTCCACGTGGCGTACGTCTACTGGATGCTGCTCTTGGTTTCTGCGCTCTCTAGGTGAGAAATCGCAAGCTGATCTGCGTTTTTTACCGGCTGTACCTGTATAATATTATGTATTGTAATGTAGGGCGTCAAGATTGCGTCAGACTTTTTTTGTTTTTTCAATATTTTTGCAGTATCATCTTTAAGTTTTTTAAAGATTATTGTATGTGAGGCAAGTACTTTGATTGTTAAGAATGCAAGCCCTTTAGTGTTGGAGGGAGGTGCATCATTGTTTTAACGGTTACTTAAAGGGACTGTGTCGTCGTCTGCAGTACAAGCTGCACGACGAAGGGGGGACGAGATGATATCATCATCAAACGAGTTTCTTGTTTACTGATAATGGGCAAAATTTTACGCATGTGCATAAATTTCGACTGGGTTTTTCAAACTGATACCACTTTTAACGAATTTGATGAGGATAAATGTGTAAGGTGTATTTATTGGTAAAATATAAGATGATTGTTCAGTTGAACAAACTGCTACGGAGTATATTCTCAGATATGAATTGCTTATCAATAGTAGGAAATGCTTTCCCACAAGTGATCAACAAATACCTAGTATGTTGTTTCAAGTGTAAAAGTTAGAACCTGAAATTGCTTATTACTCTTTGAAAACTGTTACTTTTTATGTGAGAAAAATTGTGTTTACAGTTATGCTCAGCAAGTCAGGACATACCTTAACCATGTGTCTAACAAAACGATAAATTTACAGTTATATTAATTGGAATGAAAAAAAAAAAAAATGTTAATATTCATTTAATATCATGAGAATGAAAAATACATATTTTTATTTCAGTGGACTGCTTTTTTTAATCGTTGCTTCTGAAAATGTTCAGTCCAATAAATTTATTGGTCCTGACAGGAATCAAGACCTTTTGCAAGAGGATAATGTATCCATCGTGGAGAACATACAGAATGACTTTGATACCGACCACCACGCAAAATCAAATCTTAAGATTCTTTCCCCCCTAAAGTCTGATTTAGGAGATCAAAATTATCAAGTAAGTCTATTTTTACAATTTTTAAATATATGGTGTACGAAAATAATTTTTTTTTTTTTTAATCTTCCATAAACATTTTGATAAACAAACCTAGTTTTCGGTTTCTGCAAAAAATATTTGAAAAATTTTACTGCTTAAAAATTTAAATCCTTAAATTTGCATTGATGTTTCAGGATTTTTCTCCACCGCTTTCCGCAAGCTTTGAAACCGCAAACAAAAACGAAGAGCCCAAAATCCCAGAGGAAATAGACTTCCTCAAGGAAAGTTTGAGCAAGCAGCCCAATTTATCTCAAGGGTAAGTGGAAATTCCGTATGTCCTAAAATTATGATAAATTCATAATCTCTTGGGAAAAAAAAAAAATCCCCATCTGATTTTAATGTATGCACAACTATACTTAAAGCAATCGAGAGTTCGTTGAATGAATTACTTATCTCGCGTGCAAGTAAACAGAAACGCGCGCCCATAAATAGAAGTGTTATTAACTTGAAGAGATTCTCGTTGAACGTAGTAAGTATAGTGCAGCGGTCGCGAAAAAAAAAAGAACACTCGTAATCTCTCTCCAAAACGTCAGCAATCACCCACGAGAGAGGAGGGAGAAGAGTGATGGCGGTGTCTTGTGTATACGCACACGTAAACGACGCGTTACCACTGACGTGTGGTACATCGATTTAAAATCGCCGCACACAGATCGTGTAATCGGCTCGTCGTGTGTGTATCCCCAGTTACGTCAGTAATTAGCTTTTTGCGCGTTTGTGTATGCGGTTCTGTTTGGAAACCCTTCCTGGGCGGTTGGGGGATATATATATATATGCACACTCTCGTGTCGAAAAGAAATAGAGAGAGGAAAAAAATGCGGTGTCTAGGTCGCGGGCGATCTGAGGAAGCCTCGTCAAGAGAGGCTATTTAATCTGTATCGATTGGCCAGTCGCCTTTTTTTTCCACCGTACAACGTACACTGTCCGTTTTAATAAGTATACATACGTGGCCGGATTAAAACCGTCTGGGCGCAACAACAATGCGAAAGTCGTGCGCACTTATTTTTTATTCTTTTGTTTACTTTGCGAAATCGCGAGGTGACAGGGCTTTATATTAGACAACGGCGAATTTGCTCGTCGATAAGATAAGCGTGGGATTTTTGATAAGTTGGATGTTTGGGGGATGAGTAAAGTTATGCGGTTAAGAGAAAGGGAATACTCAAGATATGGTACAAATAGAAAGGAATACTTGAACAATTGTCTTTTATTTTTTGGATATCGTATTAAAACTACACTGCGCATTATATTTTGACACCTCGTTCATTTAGTCTTCGAGTCGCTAAATGTTTTTATTGCAAAAATCTGGTTCTTTCGCGAAATGGAAAGAAACGCGACGAGCTTGCTCCATATAATGCTGGTAAGAAATACCAGTATATAAACTTGTTTTGCCATATTTAGTCGGTGACCCTATTTTCCAAACACGGCAAATAGTAGATGACTTATTTTTACAACAATCCCACCACGACTCGTGGGTCATTAAAGTTCTTTTTATTTTAAACACTTTTTCATGATTAGCTGTGGCTGCCACATAAATCAATCAGTCGCGTCATTGAATGTAAAAATGATTTTTTTTTTTTTTTTTTTTTTTCAAAAACTGCAAACGATGGCACGCGTTGTTGAATATTATCCCCTAATTTTTCATAACCGTAATTCAATACTTAAAAAACATTACAATCTACTTGGGCAGGGCGCTGGTAACAATAAAGCGAAGGTCCTGTACTCGTATTGATTCTGATGGTAAATTATTCATACCGATTTTACGGATAAAGCTACAATTACCGGCTTTTAAAAAAAACCTTATGCCTAATGACAAAAAAAAAAAAAAAGAGAGAAAAAAAAAGAAAAGAAACGCAAGCAGGACTTCCTGAAACAGTACATGAGTAAATAGCAGCGGAAGTATTCTGACGTGAGATGATAGCAACCATGTAATATATAGTTGGATGAACGGCGTATCAAATATGGGTATACATGAATATGCGTGTAATATATTTATGTGGCGGCGTTATGCGTATTTGTACGTGAGCAGAGTCTCGAGGGCAAACGTCACCGAGGCGAGGATGGTGAAAATCCCGCTGGGCAGGAGTTGAATCTCCTGGGGCATGATGGTGTTCTCGTCCAACTCGATTATCAGTATGACGCCGGCTATGCAGCACAGGCTCGACGCCACGCCCGAGAACAGCATCAGCTGTGGACACAAGAGATGATATAGCGACGTGTGGCCGTTTTTTTTTTTTTTTTAATTGTGTTCAAAAAATTCTGCTCACCATTTTCTTCGGCAGCTTGTCGCCGAGAACGCTAGAAAGTACGAATATCAAGTTTGTCAGTGTGAAACCGTAGAGCGACGTGAAGACAATCGCTCCCTCGATGTCGGTGAAACTGTTGAGAAAATCCCGGCGGATTCTGTAATCGTCCAATGGGTTGTTGGTCAGGCATATCGCGGTGATGCATAAAATCTGCAAATCGTATTTTCGAAATCACCATATGGGAGATGTAATTTTCATATGTGGTACAATCAAAAAAACAATTTTTCAGTCAGTTTACGCTAAAGATATTTATGGTAATTTTTATTACGCGGAGTTACAATAAAATTTTTAAAAAATTTTACAGCTCGTAAAAAAAGCGTATTTTTAAAAAAATTTTCATTTAGTTTCAAATTTTATGTCGCCGTGTTAGACAAAACAGTTCATAACTTTTTTTTTTTTATTTTTTTTTTTAGAAAAATACAATTCTGAAACAATGTTTCTTCTCCATATAGGCGTCAATGCGTTCATTGCATGTCCAGATGCAAGCGATTTTTAAGATAAAATACACATTTCATGGTAGCAAATTTTTATCAGTTTTCGTATTTTGTGAAATTAAAATTATCGTCCTTTACACTCATAAAAAGATTACGTTACGTATAAAATGTAAAAAAAACTTTTTATGATCAAATTGTTATTTTTAGTTGAACCGCCACACGTTTATTGTAAATTTGACACCAATGGCAAAATTTTACGGTGTGGATTGCCAAAGGTGTTGAAAGATAGTTTGTATAAACTTGATCGCAATTAATATTTCTCATCAAGCAAAAAAGACCGCTTTTTTTTACTAACCACTTCGATAGCTTTGCAGACGAAAAAGGACGTTTTCTTCGGATTCTTCGTCACCACCTTCACGAAGTCCGACTTAACTCTTCCAAAATCATTGTGCCTGCCGTCGCCTTCCTCGGCCATTGTTCTCCTCTTCGATGAAAACAAAAACTCAACAACAATCCTTACTCGGGCACTGCACTTCACCGAGTCCACGACGACTGAGAAAGTCAACTATGTCCACTTGTCGAATGTAAACGCCGAGACATGGTGGCCTGTCCTGATCATCATCTTCCCCCTTCCCTCGTCACGACTTCTTGTTGTCTTACTTATATTTTCCCGAGGCCTCAAGTGCTTCATTTGATTCGCAATTGTCGTAATTCATAAATACTCCCTCCCCCCAGGCACACCTACTTGGCGATGCGCGATGGCCTACGTACATCATGTGTGCCCTGCATCATCCGCCATCACGTACATGTAGAGTGGACACGTGTGTTGAGCTAGAATTTTTCGTAATTAGCCGTCGACTTTAATTCGTTACGGCTTTTTGTGGTGACGCTACTGTACGGTGACCTCAAATTTTTTTTTTTTTTTCTACTAAAAAGCAAGACCGAAATTTAGTGTAATTTGTTTAGTGCACATCCAACGAAGTATAGACGAAATTTGTAAACTACAAAGAGCCTCCTTTTTTTCTTTATTTACCAAGAAGGAATCATTACATGTGATTTATTTATTTTATATATATATAACAAACGCAAGCGACACAAGTGGTCACTTTTCAAGCGCAAGTTCGAGATAAAGAGACAATTTTCAAGTTCAAGTATACAATATGTATATATGCTCGTGTTATCTGTCGACCGGCAAGTGTATCGCTTGAGTGTATATTACATTTGGTCGAGTAAGGTATAATCTTACAAAACACGCCAGGAGTAATCAATAGACTTGCTCAAAAAAACAGGAAGAAAGAAAGAAGGGCGTGAGAGGGGGGTGCGGGAGGCTCAATTAAGATGGAAAACACGTTTCAACGAGGCGAAACGTGGGCGGGTGTCGTAACGCTCCACTTCATGGGTTCACTTGAGTTTTCATAATACGTATGTATATATAAATATATGAATGTGACACACGCCACGTGGCCCTTCCCTCCCGCACACACTATACTTCAAATGGACCTAATTTTTTTTTCTCTACTGTTTATTCGCACTTTTGGATGCTACTCGAATTTGATTACTTAAAAAACTCGGACGTTACACTAAATTCTTTTGTTGTTTTTGAGTATACGTCATCATAGCGTATTAAATAAGTTTCGCTGAAATCGTTGATAAAATTACTAACTTTGCAAAGAAAAATGTATTCTCTATCATTGAAAAAATCATTTTATTTTTATCTAACGGAACAGAACATGAAAAAAAAAAACATGTATATTATAGACTTCACGAAACAGATGTAACAACGTTTGTATCTGATGGCTTTGCCAAAAGAAACATCGCAACACCTGTGTTACATCGAGTAACATTTGAACACTGCATTGAATTGTTTATGTCGTGGATACAATGCATGACAAGGTATATTATACGTCAACTGTTCCGGCATAACTTTTGAGATATCCCAAAAGTAATAATGCGTAGGTATTTATCGCAGTTGAATTTAAAAAAAATATATGTATGCAGACACTGTCATGCCAGTAAATTAACCACTTCAACGTAATCGGATTACCACCCGCTATATGTAGGTATAGGTACTTTGAGCTGCGCATTCGCATTATTCGCGTAGGGCATGCGGAAGTCTCGAAACAAATGGCTTTCTCTTCTTCTTTGATTACTCTGTTTGTTAAATCTTCCCCACAAACAACGTCCATCAAGCTGATCATACATAATATTATTATGTACTTACAAGTGCTTGTCATCGGCACATTTTTATATATAATTAATACTTAATGTATTATCATAATTCATAAGTGATGTAAGTTGATATTAAAGATAATTTCTTCGTTAGAATTTTCTTTAAACTTTGAAGTAAAAAAAAAAAAAAAAAAAAAAAAACAGTAAAAACGCAACGTCAGCAACGTGCGGTGCAACACACTAAGCTCGACTCTTTCGTTTGCCCTTATCGATTTTATTTTAAACGGGTTTCCATCTATCCGTTTAATTGGTATCGATCTTTGAGCATGTCGTCGCAAAAGGTAGAATAAATTAGAAGAAAAAAAAAAAATTGTTTTTTCTTCAATATACTTATTCGTCGACACGTGGCATACTCCTTCTGTATTGACTTGGTTGACGTCTCGTATATACGTACGTGCTTCATGAGAATAAAAATCAATTAGTTATTATCAATTATTCTACCCGTCGTTTAATCATAAAGATTATGAACACATTTATATTCTATCATTAAATTAAAGTAAATGATTCTAGGAAAGTTTTTTTTTTTTTTTTTTTTTTCATCAACTACATATTAATTTATATTTAATAGGTTCTGGTGAGGCGCCAAAGCCATTCCAACTGTGTCTTGTTGCGTCGTAAAACGTGTACCCCGAACACTTGTTTTCTTAAAACAAAACATTTTCTCCTTTACGAGGTGCAGTAATAAATACATAAAAAAATGTATCCTCACGTCCCTGCAAGTATATGTTGTATACAACGCATTTTAACACGGTAAATGTTAATTTTGACGCAAACACCGTGCGTTTTCCCTTGTATATCTCCTTGATCTAAAACCGTATACATTACACACGTGTCGTTCATCTCTTACCTTCCCTCGTTTTTTTTTTTTTTTTTTTTTTTTTTTTTTTTTTTTTTTTTTTTTTTTTTTTTTTTTT
>NW_019379508.1:643518-677813 GCF_000648655.2 Copidosoma floridanum | reverse complement strand
ATATATATATATATATTATTAATTGACTACAGGACCCGCCGAGAGTGGTTTTTGAGAGGCGAGCGAAGGAAGGTGACCACTTGCCCGCGTTTCCTCGAATCACAAACGCAATCAAATTCGGCTCTTCGCGGGAGCAATTACTCAGTCCGAGCGAGCACAAATTACAATGTACACACGCAGCCATGTATACATATTTATGTGCGTACACATGTACAGACAACACGCGTACCTCCCTGAAAGCGAAAGAAGAAAGGATGAGAATCGAGAATGGAGGAGTAATGTTGTACACATGCAGGAGGGGAAGGAGCTCCCGATTGAAATTACATCGATAATCGAGGGGAAAGCGCGGCGGTGCGTATACACACATATATAGTACAAACCTTATACCGATCGATCGCCACATAAACATCCGTACATGTATATTCATACAGGTATGTAAGCACATAAAAGTCTGGAGACACACGAGCGAGAGAAGATGCATTATACATATATATATATGTATGATAAGTATGAAGCCCAAAACCGGCATGAGGACAGCAGCTGCAGGTGATCGGCTGTGTAACATCAGGTCCGCAGCCGTCGGTGACGTTGTCTCTGTTTCCGAAAGTTGTCGCCGTCGTCCATAGGGTACGTGAGCTGATTATTAATACGTACTTTGTATGTCACCGCGTTACCTATACGTTTTGTGTGTGTGAGTGTGTGTTTAACATGTAACGGCAACCCTCTTCAACAGATTTGGCGGTTTGCCCCGCAGTGGTAGAAAATTTTTTCAAAATTAACGAAAACCATCAAAAAGGAACGAGACAACACCACAAATGGCTGTAGGATGCACCGTGGCGGAGCGTCATTCAGCTATATACACACCCAATCTCATCGTGTACTTTCAGATGCGCATGTATCCTATCCTTGTAACGCGCGTGTACACACCTCCGCGTTCAATTAATGCACCACATGACGTTGTTCACGAATAAACGGAAACATAACGCAGAACGAGAACTATGTAGGAGGGGCAAGGGATCGAAGGGTCCTGACGCTTAGCCGATCGAACGGGAGAAAAAAGAAATTACACATCAACCGAAGCGTCGATGATAGATGCACTTCCGTGGCTGAATGTAGTGTATATAACGATGCGAGGGCGGGTCGCGGGTACACCTTAACAATCATCCACAAAAGGTACGTATGGACCAAAGTGTGCGTATGTGCGCTGTATACATCAATTGTCGTGACTCCCCCTTTTTGTTTCGTTTGATGATGTGTTGCTGTTGTTTTTCGATTCACCCATACTACATAAATTGTATTTGAAAATCACCGGGACTGATACATAGAGGGATTATTTCTTATTTGGGAATCTTTAAAAAAAAAAACAATCAATTGATAGTGAGTGGAATTAACATCTGGTGCTTCTTTGAGATGAGCTTTTTCGATGTAATATACGTAGCTTTTCCATACTCGCTGTATAAAAATCGTACTTGTAATAAAAATAAAAGGTAAAACAAATAGCTCCCTTATCGTCAAGCTGTCGCTGTATCCGATACGTACACAAAAAAACACAAAATGTCATTAGTGCCCCCCTCTCGGGACTCGGGGGAAAAAAAAAAGTTATACTATTCATTATCGAGGTGTACAGGTATAGGACCCTCGCGCGCATGCTTTTAGCGTCAGATGGTTGCGTTTTGAGAGAGAAACTCGCTCGTATACGGCAGCAGCAGTGCATTCCCATAAATCAACGACGAGGAGCGCGCTTCTTTGGAAATCAAAAAAATTAGGCGACCATGTAGGTGAGAGACCGTGTACACACATATAGATACACGGTGACATTGTCATGCAAATGCGTAGTTCGTCGCGTTACGGTGTCTGTCCGTGTTCCGAACGAAATTTCACGGGAATTCGTTGTTTATAAATGTTTTATTACGAGAAAGAGCCTCTCGACCGTGTCATTCGTTGTAAAAAAAGATGACATATTATAAAAAATTTTTATTGTAATCGCTGAAAGTGTATTCGTGAAATCGAGGAGACGATGTATTCTTTTGAAAACGAAAAAAAAAAAGTAAAAAAATCGTTTGTACTATTCGAAAAAGAAGGTTTTTTTTTCTTTTTTTTTTTTTGAAATTTGAATACAGGTTTTTCCGTTCTTGGAATCTTGGGTAGTTATACGTTACATGCGCGAGTTGAAAATTCGAAGCCGACAAGTGCACAGCCTCAATTGTTATTTCTTACCCGCGGCACTTGGAAAAACAAAACAAGACCGTCCCGAGAGCGCATCAAATTCAGATTCACCGGTCACGATGGCTTTGCTTGTAAAAAAAAAAATAATAATAATAATAAAGCTCTCGGATTGAAAAATCTTCAATCCCCCCCCGGAAAAAGCTCAACAACCCCCTGACCGGCAAATCCATACAACGTCACCGGACAAACACCCCCTCGGGGGGAAAAGAAAAGCCAAAAACTCATTTTCCAACGTGTATACCCGCCCGTTGCACACCAGCCCCTTTTCGGTGTGTGTATATATATGTATAAAAGTACCGCGTGCGCCGAACGGACACGCACGCAGAAACGGTGCCCGAAAGCAGATGGGGCCCCTCGCAGTAAGCAGGGTATACGTATATATACACCTATTCCGGTAAAATGAGGATGAGGAGGAAGAGCGTCCGAGGTTTTTCTGGTCACGACATCAGGGGCATCGCGGAGCGGAACGAAGTGCCAAACCAACTGTTTCTCTCTTGGTGCTCTGGCCACGCGACCGGAGCGTGCGGCCATCAGGTATACACATACGCGGTCATCGTATATACGATGGGATGAGTGTTTTTTTTTTCCCCCCTTTACAAGGCGAGAGGGGGTGGATGCACGCAAGTACCCACACACACATATGGATAATTTTCATCTGCCATTGTGCCCCTATTCTTTTCTTTCCCGTGACGCGGAGAAAGTGCCCCGTGGATCTTGATACGGGGAGGAGAGACGCGATCGATCGGAATCACGGGGTGTCTGTGTATCAGACACTCACATCCTTGGGTCTAGGCGCCTGGTCTGGCTCATTGTTTGGTACAAATCTTTAAATTTCTTTTTTTTTTTTTTTTCTTAGATATTCGTCATTGAAGCCGTACACGCGCTGTGTAATTACCGTATACACTGGAAAACTTGTAATTTTCCTTGATCCGAAAATAATTATGGACTCGTTGATTTTTTTTTTTTCCCGTAAATTCAAGTTAAACGCGTACACGGATAAGGGCATTAACGATGTACCGAGTGGTCAATCAAACCGTCCGATTAATGTGATTAAAAACAGCTTTGGTTCGTCAATTATTTATTCCCATCAGACAATACACGTATATATATATATATACCCATCGGATGTTCGAAACGACGATAAACACACCCCATATACGTGGTGGCACTAATCTCCTTGATCAAACGCAAATACTTTCAATTAAAATACATAGGTGGGTGGGTGTGTGTGTACCGATACCACTAACTTTTGTTGTTGTTGTTGTTCACCTCCACCAAAGTATTTAATCTTGCAAAAAAGAGAGAAGGGGACACGTGGCACGCGCCTCTCGAGGTGTGTCTGGTGCGAGCGATTCCTCGAGCCACAAACTCGACATCGGAATCCCCTAAAACTCCCCAAGCTCCCTCAGTTATGCATGCATGGGCTGATGCCACTATGTAGCCTTATACCTATATGTTGCACGAGCCATCTCGATTTGTGAACTTTGCAAATTTTGAGCTCTATTTCACAGGAGCGGAGCGAGTGTACCTGTGCGCATACGTATACGTACGTGTGTCCTATATGCCCAAGAGAGAGAGAGAAAAGGTAATGAACAGAAAAGAAATCGCCGGCGAGTGGTACAATATAATATGTATATGTATATGTATCCCTCCTCCCTCCCGGGCGCATATGGTGTCCCATGTATAGCCGGCGCGAAGACGTTGCAACAGATGGTGCGGCTAGCTGTTCTTCGTGCCCTCGCCCTCTTTCCTTGCTTCCCTTTTTCTTTTTTTTTTTTTTCCCTCCCCAACTCCCTCCCTGGTTTTTGGCTTTCATACGCGTACATATTTTTACGTGTACGGATTATACCTTCATACGTACATTCATACCGACACCCGTTTGCTCCTCTGGACGTTGAGGACACGTCCTCCTCGCGCCATTGTACTTGTTTATTCAATATTTGGATCGTCAGCGTAACAATTAGCTCATGTAGAACGCGAAGTATGGTCACAAACGCGTTAAAGTCTCCGGTGTTAATGGGATTGTTCATTGTCAATGAAGACCCTCGATAAGTCAATATTTTTACAGGTCAAGCATTATAAGGAATTCGGAAAAATCTTAATCCTATCCCGTATTGTTTTTCAACGTGAAATATGTATATACATATATACTGCGAATGACGATCTAATGCAACCAAAGCATGTTATACATATGATGCATTTATTTATACTTCAAGATTGCAGGACTATATAAATATCCCATACCTGTTGCTGTTCCCCCTCCTCTTGCTCCTGTATACATTTATATGATACTTCTCTTCTAGCTGGGGCTAGGCTTTTTTGGGGAGCTGCTGTTACGGCGCGTTTTTGGAGGAGTCATTGGCCTGAAACGTGTGTGTATTGTATAGCTCTAAGACTCCTGTATGCATTGTTCTTCTTCTTTTTTTTTTCCTTCCCTCCACCACCCCTTTCTCAGAGAACTCTGCATAACTACCTGTATTTATTTTTTTCGGTCTCGGTTATTTATTTTTACACATCGGTCATTTCGCTGGATCGACGAGAAAGGGTTTTTTTTTTTTTTTTTTTTTTTTCCATGCGAGCTCCGTAAGTATTGGAAATAAGTTGTTTTTAGTGCCAGTATGCGCAAGTACCATTGAATATTATTTCTCACGGATTGCTAATTGAAACGTAAGTGTCTGTTCGGAGGTATGGCTATTTATCGGTATACCTATACCTAAACCGAATCGTTATCGTTACACGAGATCTGGGAGCTTTAGGTGCACCGATACCTATATATACATATATTCCTACCAGCATGTACGTATGTATACATGTGTGTTTTCGAGTACGAGAATCAATAAAAAACAACCATTATCACATGATTATTATACGTGTGTACATAGCTTGGGAGTAATCGAGATGGTTTAGTGATTGTGTTTATTAAAACTATGATGACGATACTATTGCATCTTCATACAGTTTTATCTAATCAAAAATGAATTTTTTCTTTTTTTTTTAATTTGAATCTGAAAAAAAATATCTCAAGTTTTTTTTTTTTTTTTCATAACAGTTCAAGTACTCAAAATTAATCAACTCCAGCAATATGAGTAAGTAAATTGTACGTGACCAACATTATGCATAAGTTGAATGAAAGTAGTGCATTTGCAAGTCTACTGTATGCAATGATTTGCAGCCAATTAAATAAAAATAATACAGTAATATACATTTGTTATAAAGTCACTCGTAACTTACAGTTAAATATACATTTGTTAACCATTACATTAATTTGTAGTTTACTTTTGTTAAACTGCAATATTAGTTAAATTTCAATTTCTTCAGTTTCTTGCTACATCATTAATTTGTGTAATTATTATTCGCTTATTTGTAATTGTATACATTTGTGTACTCGTAAGTACAAGGAGCACCAATTACGTATGTACAATAAAACAAAAATAACCCAACAATTACATTTGATCAAGTTAATTTTATGACTAGTTTAATTATATCAAATAACTTGATTTTTTAAAGTCACTATGTTGATGGTATAACTAAAAACTTGTCCACCTTTGCGTATATACATTCTTATTCGCTACATATAAATTTATTACGAAAAAAAAAAAAAAAAAAAAATTAACCAGATATCCTATGCCCAACAGCTGTGATAACCACGGAGTATATTACAATGCAAGAAACTAGTATATTTGGCTTCACGTGCAAGGGAACAACGTATACGTGCGAGAAACCTTACTCCAGAGAACGTACCATAGCATTTTGCTATTTTCAAAAATCAGAATCTCCCATCGAAGGGATCACCACAAAACAGGATGATGCTCGTAAACTTCCTCCACCCCCAGGAAAAAAAGGTGCAGAGTCGGTGACGTATAGCTTGTCAATGGGTACTTATTATGCTATACTTACTTTGTATATAAATAATGTATAGATACCTATAATATGGGTGCAGCTCCAAAGAAAGCTCGATTGGTTGATGCACTTCGTCACAACATGTGCACGCCTCTGAAAAGAGGAAAGAACCGGCAACCGCAACGAGCCGTGTCCCTTTGAAGTTTTGAGCTTCGGCACAAACTTCCTCGTTAGGTACACTATGCATAAAGTACAATTAAAAATCCAGAGGAAGGAAGAGCGTGTACGTGTAGGTACGAAGTGCTTACAGTTGTTAGTAAGTATATGGCTCATTTATGCCGAGCTTCAATGGCCCCTCGAAATGGCAAATCCAAAGAAAGGAAGTGCACACGTTCTAATATAATATTGAGGGATCCTACATGCATTTATATAATATGCTGACCTCTCCGCGACGAAAGTGAAAAAGTTACAGTTGTTTGGGAACGCGTGCCTCGCGCATGTCTTGCGTGCCCATATAATAATATATGCGTAAAAAAAGGAGCAACAGCAGTGAATACGTATATATGTAATGACGGTATATTATGCGCGCGTGGTGTTTTTGTATTGCGTTTTTGCGCGGTGCTTTGTGACACGTGTATTATATATAGGTATACTAGCTGTATACGTGTTATTGGGTATTGGAGCGAGGCAAAATCGAAGAGAAAAAATGGCATGACCGCGAATGTCCAATTTTTCAAAATTGCCGCCTCCGATGGTCCAGCAACCGGGAAAACCTGATGGGCACCATTTCATACCTGATGGAATATCGAGCTACGTGTGAACTTTGACTCGCAACACTTTGGAAGTACATTTTTTACTTAGTGCCATTTATCATAAAACGCACGTATACAGCGAATAATTCGGCCCAAAAGGTCAAGAGATTTTTTTTTTTTTTTTTTAATTTCGGTACATCATCATTGAGTTATGAAATCAAGTAAATAATGAGATTGTCGCGTGAATCGAAATGCATTATTTTTTTCATGTATCACAACTTATTGATGTGGGAAAAAAGAAAAAAACATAAATCATCAAGTTGTTGACCAAAAAACAATTGATTTTTATACCCAATATTATTAGCAGCCCGATTCCCAGTTGAAAACAAAAAAAAAGAAAAGAGTTCTCCGGATCGGATAAGAGTGAAGCAGGTACCGGCACATTAAACGACCTTTCGCCATCACCTAGCGGTCGAAAAAACGGGGGAGGAGGAAAGGACTACCCTTTGACGAAAAAAAACGACATCGTATCTCTATACATCGACCCGCTTCCGTGTGTACCTATATATATATATAATATACGTAAGCATTAGAAATTCAAGAAATAAACAAACAGCCCAAGAGCCGTTGTATCCGCCAATATACCTACGTGCGAGTGTTACAATGATGGTTTTTTTTCTTCTCTCTCTCTCTCTCTCTCTCTCTGGTAGTAAGTATACCCACATAGAAGTCGAAACAGGGTATACGTATACAAGCATGAGCCGTTACGCCACTCAGACATATATGTATATATGTATACAAAATTGCACTTGGCAGATCATTCCGCATGAATATGCATCGGCAGGTGCGTACATATATATATATACGTTATTGGCTCTTCCTCCACATAGAGACATATATATATANTTATATTTAAGTGAGCTCCACCCCCACTCCCTCTGCTCCCCCTCCACCTTCCCCCAATAAAATACTTATTTATCTAATGTTTTACCATCATAAATGTTAAAAAATATACGCAATTTAGTACCTAAGTCATACCTCGTTTTTAGGGTTTTTTTAAGTCACTGATCATAGGTCTCCCTCTGTCTATTCGCTTCCCCTTACTCACTATGTGTCTCTGAAGTACCATTATTTGTTTAACTTGATTGAACTTTTACATTTCAAATCTCTTTCTGGTCTATGTTTACTTTACTTCACCCAAATATAAAATTTTTGATTACTTGAGGACTTTATTAAGTAAAAGACAGAATCCAGAAGGAGGTATAATTAAATAGACAAACACAATTGAGCTTTTAAAACAATAATTCATTCTGTTAGCTTAATGTTGTGACATTTAATGTATCATTTTAACCCATTTGTTCTTTTAAAACCCTTTCCACATTTTTCACATATTTTTTTTTTTCATGGTTTTTATGAATTAATATACGTCTGTTTTAATGTGACGATCTTCAAAGTTACATATTTTTGAATTACTGAAAAATTTCTAGCTAAACAATATTTTTAATTTCTGATTTATTCTCGGATGCAATTTGAATAAAAATTCTTTTTGGATCCTTACATCTCAATAAAGCAACGTATAATTGTCCGTAAGAGAATAAAGGTTTTTTAATATACAATCCTAAAGAATCAAAACTCTGTTTTTCTGATTTTTTAATAAATATAGAACATGCTAATACAAAGGGAAACTGTTTTCTATAGCAGACAAAAGGTAATGATAATAAGGTGCCAGTATTCAATGTTATTCTAGGAATATAAACTTTGCTTTTTTTTCTCCCATAATTATTTCTGCTTCTATATTATACTTGAATAATTTTGTTATTTTTAATCTTGTGCCTCTACAGAGACCGTCTGATATACTTTAAGTTCTTATTAACACTACTATAGCATTTATTTTTAATTTTAATTCGTGTAATGGAAGACCCTCTCTAATATTATTTTAAAATACTATTGGAAAATTAATATTTATGTTAATTTAATTATGTTAAGTTAATCATATGTTTTATCAACTCCTTTGTGAGTCACGTATTCTGCTGTTGTGAACTAATTTTCAGCCTGCATTGATAAATACACGAGTAATGTCGTTATTTTGTCTACTCAATCTGTTAGTGGGGGGGTTGGCGCAGGGGGACGTTAGCTCCACTAGTATATATAATTATACTCTTCTTCCTTCGGTTCTATAACTACGTGTCTTTTTATAGGCGTATCGTTTTCTGTACACATCTACGTGACGTATAAAATATACAGATGCACTCACACGTAGGTATACGATACGAATCTCTCACCCACATACGAGTTGGAGTCCTCTTTTTCTTTTAATCATCCCCCGCGCGCCCGCATTGTAGTATTTATAATGCGTTGTACCTGTATGTATGTATATGCGCGAGCGTGCAACCCACCTACACGCGCGTGGTGAGAATCTTGGAATTTCACGTTCCCGCAATCGAGCGGAACTCTCTCCTGTATGGGCAATATGGTAATAATAATAATAATACGCACTGAATTTTCAAACATAAAATGTAAGTAGGTATGAGTCTATGAGAAAAACGAGCGATTGTATGTATGTGTAATGTACCCACGAGCTGCCAATTTGTCGGAGCTCCCCATATATATATGTGTGCGTCACGATGGGGATGCATATGCCTATATCGATGGAATTCTCCTCTCCATGTGATGTATACACAACAACGCACAAGCTCGTTGAGATTTATTTATTGGGCAAGGCGAATCGAGGCTTTTTCCCCGTATCTGAAACTTTGATTTGAGTAATCGGCCAGTGCGTGTAATTGCACGAACCGGCGAGTGTGAGATGAGTGAATCGTTAAAGCGAGCCTTGAGAAATCGTTATGTTACGTTGAACGCGCGTGTGCGATCCCATGTATAAATATGTACACACACGTGTATTTTGTATTTACATTATATCGATCGGTGCAGTGTGTGCAATAATTTGTGGCATTTCGAGTATCGAAGGCGCGACTGTGAGTCATATATATATATATAATATATGTATAGGTGTACCTGTACATATGCTTGTAACGAGACTCGAGCGTAAAATAGGATTTCATGGTGCACCAATTGATGTTTGGTACGAATTTAATGAAAAATAACGATGTAGTAGTGCATGATAGGTATATTATTTGTTGGAAAAGTTGTTGAAAAATAAACAAAGTTACGGTTAATATCTGCATATTAAATGAACACGCTATGCTTATAGGCGTGATTATCATTAGTTGCACTTTGCAGTTGTATCATCAAGAGTCGTCGGACGGAGATTAAAAGATATTTCCAAAACAACACGACAACTCTACCTCTTCTGATTCTTTGTTGAGGATTTTTTTTCGGTAAGGGTGGCGTTCAGCGATATAAACATATTCAGAGTAAATCTTGCGCTAATTGAACGGATACACGTGGTGTGTACAAGTGCGGTCATCGCCGGTGAAAACAGAATCGAAAAAGGATCTACAAGCAAATTCGGAAGCTCATCCTCCCGGGGAACGAAAGCTCATCACGTACCGAACGGCGGAAGGGGGGACGCGTCCCAAAATCGAAGCGATCGATCGGCCCGACGCAAATAACGCGCACGTACAACACACGTCCGTTACAGCATCCCGGCACGCGAGTTTCGTCCTGATTGGCGAGTCGCACGCGAGCCCATACGTCGTACGACTCGTATTTTTTTTTTTTTCATCATCGTCGTTGTCGTTGTCCTCCCCCTATATACACGTATACTATATACTCTCTCTTCTTCCGAACTCGGCTCTCTTAATGCGACGTATTCGTGTCAATCGGCGTGCCATATATATGCGCCCGGACAAAACGGTACATCGCGTATTCGCGTCCACCGCGCGCGTGTCACGTATATGTATGTACACGTGTGTATACATGTAACGTTGGGTTGCGATGACAAGAGTGTCCCGACTGTCTTAAATTAATCGAAGGGTAACCGATCGCCGCGGCGACAAAAAACAAAGCGGGCCCACACGCTAGCGCGCTTTTACCCATACGTTGTACGGAGCCGTAAATGGTCAAGGCAGCTGTTGCTTGTGTGTGCGTGTATATATATATATATGTATATGCAATACCTCGTAGGGCCGCAAAAAAAGGGCCGGATTTTCCTGCGGGTTTGTCGCTTTTGGGCATAGCCCCCCCCCCATCTCTCTTTTGGGAGGGGAAAAAAGAAAGGAAAGGTCGTGCGCGAAATTTCGAGGGAGCAGAGATGAAAGTTGGTACGCGCGCGACATACCCGTCAGCGGGTCGTGCGTATACAAGATTTGTGGCTTGCCGCGATGGTCGATGGAGATTTTAGGGCCTTTTTTTTATTCCTCCCCGAGCGTCGGACGGGCGAATACACGCTGGACCGGTGGGAAGGAGGGGAGAAAAAAAAAGGTTCGGGTAATTACGGCTCGTAAATGTTGTAAACGGAGCGCAAACGGCAAAAAAAGGAAAAGGGGGGAGAGGTTCGCCTTGGGAATAGAATTGATTGCCGTAGGGCTAACTGTAAACTCGATCGATCGATCGAGGCGATTTATAAATTGTAGGTGTATACCCATACGGCAGCAGTACCAACGACCATTTGTCGCTCGAGATGGAGATATTTATATTAATTAGCGCGCGGAGGATCGTTAAAAACGCAAGTAATCGCGGTGTTTTTGCCAAAAATGCGCGCAATTGGCCGGTCTCCTCTCCTTTTCTCGGGCTCGCTTCTTAATTTTTATGTGATTTCGCGTGTACCTTTCTTTTTTTTCTTTTTTTTTTTTTCCTCTCCACTCCGCGAAACATTTATGTAGCAGCTGTTAATTGCCGTTAAACGGAGAAACCGCGTGTTCGTGAGCGGCGATTTATGTACCGCGTGGTGCAGTGCATCAGAACGAGTTACGTGTGTCACGATATTATTCTTTTTTTTTCTCGCGAATCGATACTCCCGATGTGCAGGCGCTCCGCAGGCGTGACTATTTTTCTCCGGCTCGATTTCTCTCTGGTCAAACAAGAGTTATCTGATCAGCGGGGAAAATCCGATTGTTCTTTCTTTCTTTCTTTCTTTCTTTTTTTTCGCTCAAACACGCGGTGACAAGTGGGATGAGGTGTATAATTTAGTGCCAAGAATCGCGTTTCTCTGATTTGGATGTTTATGTTATAACATCGGTTCGGCTATTGTGATGTATATACACCAATAGATAAAAAAATTGTAAAAATTACTGTGCCAGAATGGTAATTTGGTACTGTTCGGTCGTCTAGAGACTATTTACTATTCGAATGATGATATTAAATGTTTTAGATCTGTATAATTATTGTTGTAAGTATACAGTGATTTCTTTGTACAATAGAAGTGACAGTCCAGCAATGAAATGGTAAAAATTATGTAGGCGAAAGTAAAAAGTCCTTAAACGGCGGAATGGCACCAGATTACCATTCTAGCCCAGTAATTTTTTTCTCTCCGAGTGTACGTAACATTTTATTCTTTTGTTTCAACCCCTGATGGTAAAATGAAGGGAGAAAACGTGAGAGATGACGGTTATTATTCCGAGATCGAAGAAACGATTCGCGGATATATGGAGCGTGCATCGGGACAGGCTTCGGGGTAAAAGAGAAAAGTGCCGGCAGATGCACGGGCGGAGAAGAAGAGCCTCGATAATGCGAGCTTCAGCCTTGAATGGCAAGAAATGCCGTGCGCCGTTCCTTCGCGTTGTACGTGCATGTATACACATTATACGCTACATAGTCGGTTCCGCCCTGGTGCACTTGCGCTTATAAATGCAAACTGTAATTGTTTTCTTCTTTTTTTCCCCATTATTCATCGCTCGCGCACGCTTCTCTGCTTTTTTTTATTTTTTTTTTTTTTATTAATAATCAGTGGTTACCGAAGAATTTTTTTGTTTTATTTGAATTTTGGTAACGGTAACAATACTAAATTCGAGAAGTCGGTAAAGTACCATGAGAATCGTCGAAAAAGGGGACGTTTTAATTGATTCGTGCCCTCATGATGTCAAAACGGAAATAATATATGGACGCTTGATATTTCCCACGAATTTACACCGCATCAAACGACATATTATAAAAAATTATCATCCCTTATTCGACGAGCTTCGCAATTCTCGATAAAGTTATTTATTTCAATATTTTCAATATTTTTGAAATACATATACTTTCCACTCATTAAAACTCTGAAACGTTTTTACTGTCGAGACTTTAAATAACCATTTTTTTCATTGTCTTCGAGAGTGGTCGAAGTAGCCCCTCTCGTTCAATCAGCACCGATTCAAAAATAAAAAAAAAATAAAAAAAATGAAGTATAAGATACAAAAAAAAAAAATTTTTTTTTAAATAAACAAATGAAAAAAAAAAAAAAAAGAATAAAAAAGTAAGTGCAACCATACAGTGGCTGTAATATTCCTCGTCTATGCGCGCCGTAAATTACCAAGCGCACACATTACATTGCAAACAGTTGTCGCGCGAGCACGAGCTCACAGTCTGTGTCAATATTTGCCAAACTTGCAGCGACAATAATTACTCGACTGGCACGGGAGAGAGAGAGAGAGAGAGAGAGGAGAGATCGCGTGAGCGATTATTATTATTACCGTCCGACGAGGTGCATCATATAATATATCCTTGCGATCGACGATGATATATTTTCCGCGCACGTACACATACGCCAAGGATGATATGTACAATGGGGACAGAGAAGGGGTACGGAGGGGGGGGGGAAGAAAAAAAGAAGATGCCGAGAGCGAGCTTTTGACGCGCTATGATAATTAATCCGCGAGTCCGTTGCAGCTGCGGCAGAAACGAAGCGCTTTTGTGCAGTATCGAGCTGAAGGTTAATTCTTCGGGTTGGCAGTTTTTTTTTTTTTTTCTTTTCTTTCTCGTTCCCTCCCTGTTATTTTTCCGCGTAATTGCGCGATAAGGAGATCGCAAATGATAAAGGAGCGGAGCTGGCGGATGTGTGTGCAAGTGTTGGAGCGTCTTTTTGTTTTATTTTTCTTTTCTAAGCGATTTCAGGCTAAGTCTCTTTTTTTTTGTTTCTTGTTATGATGATTTTTCTTTTGAAAAATGTTACACACGGGAAGATTGAGAGGTTACTTAAAACTTCAAAGCTAATTAGCTGAAAAAAATAGTTTAATTGTTGTTATGTGTGGCTTTTTTTTAAGAGTAAAAATTATTTTGTGGTTTTGGATGAATCAAAATCAAATGCGAGTACAAATTTTACATAATTTTTTTATTTTATTTTTTTATTATTATTTAACCAAAACAAGTTATAACTTTTTGGGCTTCACTGGAAGAACGTTTTCCAATATACTAACGTTACGGGCTCTTATGAAAATATCGTAAAATCGATATTGTGACGCACCAAATAAAAATTGAAACACTTTGTCCTTGCACTCACATTATCATGTACCTAACAGTTATATTTTAACCCTTTACCTTCCGAATCGTTAATTCAACACTGACAATATCTACCTTCACTATTTATCTACAGCTCATTACCAGCACTGAGTTTTTATATTTCGAGGAAACTACGTGAATCTGTAGCACTAGCTTTATGATGATGGAAAAACTGAAAAAAAAAAAAAAAAAATCTACAATAGTTACATTGAGCTTCCGTGGAATACAGAATGCTCGAATCGGATCACTTAAATACAATTGCAAACATTTTTCATGAGTTTTGTTTTTTTGTAAAATTATCTATGTCTGAACTGAAAAATATTCTCGAGTATTCGCTAATTAACCGAGACAGAGTGTACATTTAATTATCCTTCAAGTCTCCAGTATTCCGACAACGAAAGGGCTAGAATGACCGGAACAGCAGATAAAAAAACCCTCTTTCATCACCCTTCGAAAAAAAAAAGAAAGAAGGAAAAAAAAAAAAAGCGTCACCACACCCACATAAGAAGCATCTCGACGCCTGCAGCGCGCATCCCTTTACTTTCCAGCCCAATGAACGAGACAAGATGCACCCGCCACCGCCTTGTCGCGCGGGTGTAATTCAATCGACACACGCGTTGGTCAACGGCGTACAAACATCTCGCTTTTTCATTTTCGCGTCACACTTATGAAGCTGCTGCTGCTGCAACGCACACCTGATGGACGTATATTCGCCTTCTAACGGCTCACATTGCAGCGGGTATGGGGTAACCGGCACGCGCCTCTTGTGGTGCAATATGTAAAGGAAAAAAAAGGATTCGCGCCCAATAATCGTTCGCCTCGGCGATTCTTTAATTTGCCACTTGGCTTGGCAGAAGCAGAAGCAAGTTGATGGTGTCTTCTTTTTTTTTGGTTGGTGCACTTTTCGTGCAAAGTGTGGGGTAAAAGATCGATGATCTGTGCGTAATGCAATAAGACGAGGGTGGACCCGATGCGCTCCAAAATTGCCGATGGCTCGAAAGCTGATACCTTTTGTTTTTTTTCTTCTGTGTTCTTTCTTTTTTTTTTTTTTTTTCGATTCTTTTGGTTGTCAATTTGTACATTTTTTTTTCAGAATGTGATTATGGCAGGTGAAATTTATGAAATAAACGTTAGGGTGCTCGCTTTGGAAATTTAGAGTGCAAGGTCGTCGTTACCACCTTTGACGATAAGTAATTAAATCAATTAGTTTCGCGGGTAAATGTTGTAGCGATGACAAATTAGTCAAATGTTGATCAAAGTTTTAAGGTGTTAAACCAAAAGACTAAATATCTTCAAGGCCTAAAGAATAAAATTATGGTATTTATATACCTTTCGAAGGACTAAAATGGTTTTTTTGTACTTGTTATACAATAGAAGAAAAATAAACTTGTATATTTAATCGTTTCCATAATTACCAAATTGAATTTTATTCTTTTATAAAAGATAATACATGAAATTTCATCTTGAAAAAAAGAAAACGAATTATATTGCTTTGTCTTTATAAATTCGACTGTTTAGACTTTCAAAGCTTATACCAGGCAAACCAGGAGCGCTTCGCGCACTTATCAAAAAAAATTTTATTTCTATAATAATACGTGTTTGGATAAGTAGTTTTTTTAATCACGTCGATTGTTCGATCATTAAATTTTTTCCGCTTCGTAATTCCGTCGATGAACAACAAAAAATACCATGTAACGCTTTTAACCCTTGCATCACAGCGTTATTACCATTATTTATATTTTATAATATATTTTGTGGCCAAACCAAGGATAGCTCAATAAAACTGTAATTTTTAATTACATTTTGTAAAAACAGAAAATGATTGCAGTAATGATTTACAAATTGTATTGGCAACTCGCATTTTTCATTGTAATAATATTTGAGTCATGTCAGTTTGAACCAATCACATAACAAACAAAAGACTTTATTGCAATCAAAATTATTATTCTTTTAAATATAGGATAAGATTAATCGAGCCTTCCTCACGTCAATATTTAGTCTTTCGCTCCTGTATAAGAATCATACCAACAATTTGAGATTTGGATTTTCCATACCTACTCTCAGCTGTTGGTAAGACTCGGCTTGAGCGGTATACAATGATGTATCGAATAAAAACATTTCATTCGCACATGTTTGCCCATGAACTGAACAATTTTTCCTTACGATGTTGACAAGGAGGTACATTTTACGAGCTACAGAATTACATTTTAAAAATAAGTTGATTGAAAGTAATCGTGAGTCACTAAACGCTTCTCCTTCAATCGAAATCGAGATGATTTTGTCATTAAATCCTTAAACTGAGACGAGCCCCGTGATTTTTTTCATTGTAATTAAAGATTATGAAAATATAAAGCGACTCGACAGTGTGAGAACATGATCGTAATTACTATTTGGTCAATTGTCATGATTATCTTGAAAAGTTGGTCGATTAAACACATCATTTTAATGTAACATTGTTATAAATCAAAACACGATTTGCTACACATAAACCTATAATCCGTGACTTTTCCCTGCTTCAAATTCAAGCCATACATACTTTTCGGGAACATTATAAATAAAATCGTCGCTAATAAAAAAAAAATGTCACGGCTACCGAGTAAAAGCCGTCGAGTGCAACGACTATATAATTATGTATTTCAATTTCCGCCCGTAAACTCGAGTACTGCCGATAAAATCCAAATACCAAAGAGGCAAACGGGCCGCGAGAGGCATAAGTAACGAGAGGAAGAGGCGGAAGGGAACAAATTTTTATGGCTCCCGGATAATATAGTACGGATCAAAGACCGTAAGTACAGCTCGCATGTGCTAAACTTATACGCTCACTTCGGAGCGCCATTTAGAGTGTAGCGACATTTTTCAACTCTGAAACAAGCCGCTCGTTTAGAATAAAATTGACTTAATGCAGGACGGCCCGGGGGCTATACCCTCCCTCCTAATTTGCTAAGAGGCTCATCCTTTTCGACAACAACTCTCCCCCTGTCTCCTTAGGAAAAAATTACCATACAATCGCGCGGTGCGCGCACCGGCTATCCAAGGAAGGGGTGTACTGAAAAAAAAAAAAAAAAAAAAAAAAAATTTGAGGGAAAGGGTGTAGCGAAAAACAATCGAATTACGATAAAATCGTATACGCAAGTGAGTACACATAAACACACGGGTGCAGGTATATAAAAGCCACGCGCCCCGTGTATGTACCATTTTTATCGGCCCCATGCGCGCACGCATTACATCTGTTTCGTTTGTACACCCAACGAAATACCGCCGCCCTCCAACTTAAGAAATATACGTGTACATACAAAACGAAAGATGGGGCAGGGGGAGGGAACAAAACGAAGAAAACAAAATCTACGCACAAATCGTCGTTTATTCGCGGTGACTCGTGCATTTTTTCGTAATGGTATATACACACAATGTTCGGGAAAAGAAATCGGTGGCATTGAGGGCTGATGGACGTGCAGTCACCTGCCCCACGGTGCACAGATGTCACTTTTTTTTTTTTTTTTTTTTTTTTTCAACCCTTCGGCTTTTCCTTTTCCACCACTATTTTTTTTTTTTCTCTCTCCGCGTAAGTACATTACAAGATATACGGAGTTCGAATTAAGATCGGCAGATACGCAGCGGTGAAATACCTGAGTCGCGTGCGCGCATTTGCTGTTCGATCGCACTGACCTTGGCCAAAAGCTTTCATCGAAACCTGCGCTTATTACACACTCTTCTCATTATCCATTTGCAGCTCCCTCGCTTATAAGCTGTACGTGTACCTCTTTTTATTTCTTCTTCTTTTTTTCATTAAATATATACACTTTGCCACCTGGGAGTTTCGATTGTTGTGCGATACGCGTGTATACGTCTGAATTGTATATACCCACGTATAATTGCGTTGTCGCACGGAACGTGCTCTGTCTTGCGTATGTGTATGTAATAAAAGCTCGTAAGCGCATATGTCATCGAGATGCAATCGATAGTTTTATTAATTACCAAATTTGGTTAATAGTTGGCAAGGTGGAGGTACGCGAAAGGGTATATAATATTACATACTGTGTTGTTGATGTATAACTGTGTGTTGGAATGGTAATTTGGTAGCACTACGTGGTCTAGGAATTTTTTACGTTGGCCAACCTAATTTTTACCATTCTGGACAGTAATTTCTATACATTGTTTAAACAGTAAAAATCTTTAAATTACTGTTCTAAACATTGAAAATTATTGCTCGAATAGTAAATAGTCTCTATATAGACGACCGAACAGTACTAGATTACCATTCTGGTACAGTAATTTTTACAATTTTGTTATCTCTTGGTGTATGAATATTAAGGTATACATCGTTATTTCATGATGAACCTTTTGCCATTATTGGACCATTGAAATTCCGCGGCACGGTAAGAGTGAAACTCGACTGGTCGCAAAATTCTCTTGCGCCTGAAACCCCCAGGTATTCTCGACATATTCTCCCTGTCCCCTTGCCCCCAAAAAAAGGGGAAAAATCACGCGCATGTGTATTCCTTCGAAAGCGGTAAAAAGACACGCGCAAAAACCCTCTTTTACCTTTATTCCCGAGGCCTCGTCATCGGGCAGTGTGCATAATGACCGCGCCCCATTATCTCTTAAACGACACAAAAGAGGCCATCATCGGCAACGGCAACAAAAACACCGTCACCGAGATTCTCTCTCTCTCTCTCTCTCGATACCTCGGGTATGTATACCTTTTCTTCCCGTCGCGCCCAAAAATAAACCCTCGCGCTCTACTCTTTCTCCTTGAGGACGGGACATCATACTTATCGAAGCGCGCGCGTGAAAGGCGCAGATAGGCAATTTCGCCAATTTCGGTCGCTCGCGCACTTGTCGCCGAAGCGGCAAAACCGGGGGAAAGAGAGAGAGAGCACAATTTGTCCTTTTAAAGAAGAATCCGGCGAAATCGCGCGCAGCTGCTGCACGTGTGCGTTAAGATACTTACGCACCGTTGTGCCGGCGATTCCGAAAAATGAGATGCGTGAAAGCGCACCAGCAGCCGGACGGACGAATTAGCGCACATCTTACGTCTTATTATTACCCTCTTTCTTTCTTTCCTTCTCTTGTGATACCTTTAATGCATATATATATATATATATATATATATATATGTGTGTGTGTGTGTGTGTGTGTGTGTGTGTGTGTGTGTACGCGTGCTGCTGTGTTGCAGTGTATATATACAGTGTATTTTGCTCGATTGTCGCGAGGGACGGCTGCGAGCCCTCGGGCTCTTCTTTCCGATTTTTTACGTATCATATCATTCGGGTACTTACCTGTGCGCGCGCGTGGACGACGGTTCAATTTCGTTTTACGAGCTTTCCCTGCGTGTAGGTATGCGTACCGATCGCTTTGCCGGTGACGACTTTATTGCCGGCATTTCGATCGATTTTACATCGATCATTTTCATAACATTTGCATACACGACAATATACCGATCTTTTTTGTTTTTACGGACGGCAGTGGCGGAAAACTCGAATATTCAAAGAACCCACAGTGCAACCTCGAGAAGTTGACGTTGCTCGCCGATCGCGATTCCGATGCTGCATATGTCGCGTGTGCTCGAGGAAAAAAAAGCCCATTATCCACGAGCCGCTTTCGGGCTATAAAAAGCAAACACACTTGCCTCGATTAACATCGCCGATTCGCGTTGCACAGACAGCAAGTGTATACGTACATCCTCGCGTGTGTGTACGCATATAACCATGTACGTGTGTGTATATGTTACACGCTATATATACATCTCGTTTGTTCACTGTGACCTAATCCTCTGTAGCAGCGCTCGCGTATCATGTGGAGGTGGTGATGAAAAGTCGCGTGACTCGCGGTGACGCTCTAATGGTATACATATATAATGTAAGATCGGCGGAAGGATAAGTTCCTTCGAAAAGTGCAAACAGCCAAAGAGTTGGCGCGTCGACTGATACAACGTGGTACATATGACGCGTATAAATGTATATATATAGGCGGACGATAAAACTCTCGTAAACGCGAGCTGCTCGCGTCGTCGTTCATCATCATGGGTGTATGTATACATATACACACCCACTACTCGCGTGTGAACGTATATTATATACATGTGCTTTCGTTGAGACGACACCGATGCTCATGTATTATAAAGATGCGCATATACATTCTTTTTTTTTTTATCTGTTCGCAAAAACGTGTACATCGTCGAAATTTCTAATCGATCATTTCTATACATACTAGAGCTGAACAGGTTTTTTTTTTTTTTTTTTTTTTTGTAACAATTTGGCACAGTACACATTTTGCGGCCTGTAGTAACTTCTATTTCGTCAATATTTTATCAGAGTTTTGTTAAATCGATTGTCAAATACGTTGCCGCGTTGGATGATTTTGAGGCAAAGAGTTGCATCGCAATTTTTAGGGGTTACTCCGCCACTTGCACCAGCATCCGACAGAGAGAGAAACACAAATCGTGCACGAGAGAAAGGGGGCACGATACAAAACACCGTATATACCTACTGTACAATGTGTGCGAGACTATAAGAGATGCAGAACAAATTTACGGACTGGACGCACGCAGGCAAGCGCTCTTTTTTTACTCCCGAGAAAACGGTCGAGTCGAGAGGGGCACTCGTGACACTTTCCACGCATCCCACTGTTTCCTTCGTCTCCTCTCCTTTTCTTTTACTCTCTTTTTTCGCGCACCCTTTATGCGTCACTTTTGTTCCTCCCTTTTACCCGAACCCACACAGGATAAGTACAATGTGTAATACTCGCGTACACGAGTGTCAAACCGAAATATGTAAAAGAAGCTCATCCACTGCAGAGGCGGAAGTGCCCCACACAACAACCGACGACACGCGACGGAGACGAACTGTATAAAGTCTCGTCTTCTCACGAGTAAGTATATACGTACCTACAAATTGTTTTATGAGCGCCCTTATAATGTCGAATGAAACGCACCTGCAAGCGGTCTATAATATGTTACCACGGTGCATGTTATACTACAAATAGGTATATACTGGTAGAAAAAAGCGCGAGCCGAATAGACGGGTAAAATTCGTTAATTTAACGTTATTTTTTTTTCTTATTTTACGAGCTATCGTCATGCCGATGACGACGGTTCGAGGAGCGCTAGGAAACGCGTTTGCGCATTCACCTGCACTGCTCGTTTTTTTCCTTCGCCCCGTTACTCGAACTTTTCAATGTACGTATACTATATACATACATCTGCATGTTTTTTACACGTTAATTTATAGGTGTTTGTGGGTATCACTGAGCAACCCCGATTCTTTGGATCAACGAGAATTTGAATTGTTTCACTTGTACAGAAACACAATTCGTGGACGAAAAGGACTCTACTGAATTACCTAAAAATATTGTGTAAAATAAACCGGCTCCGGTCACTACTAAAACATTTTTTTATTTTTTTTTATTTCATAATACAAAATAAAATACATACTATTGATGTCCTACACAGCGAATCGAAAATGACGTTTTTAACCGTTGATTGACGCGTTGGATGAATATAATCGATTATCGATTTTGAAAAACACCTCGTCACACCTGAGCTGCCGCGCTTATAATTGGAAATGTAAAAATAGAGATACAAATGCAGAGCGAACGAGCAGTGGCTATCAATTGGCAATGAAGCATTAATCATGAAAACAGCCCGCGAACAACGAACGAAACGAAACGGGAAGAAAAGAAGAAAAAAAAAAAGCTCATTGCGAAGTAATCGGCAAGTATATACATATATATATAGGTGTACAACATATCTCGAATACAAATGAGCTTGATCTCTTTCGCTTTCTTTCTTTCTTTCTCTGCAGCTAATTTCGAAAAATTAATTATCCCAGAGAAAAGCGCGCTTGGTACATGTATTGTATATGGGTATACATGTATATATAAGTACATGGATACACGTGCATTACAAGTGTCGCGAAACTCTTTTCCTTGAGCGCCGATTTCTCTCAGAATCAACGTGTGTGTGTTTGCTTGATGCAGCGCAAACCCAAAGTAATCTTTTTTTTTTTTTTTTTCAACCGGTATACTTGATTTACAGCCAAGACAAATGTATTTTTTTCACTTTTCTTGACAAGTGTCGTTGTGTACAGGATGTTCTCTGTCTATTCCGTCATTTAAAATTCGTATACGCACGTCTCTATTTAAACGTTTTTTTAATTACAATTGACAAAATTTTCGTGGAATATCTTTGCTATGATTCCCTAAACATACGATCGAGATAAACGGAATAAACTTTGTTTTTTTTTTTTACTCTGCACATTGTTCACACACTGCGAGTTTAATCGAATTTAGCTCTATTTATCTGCAATTAATTTCTTCGCAGTCCGTCTCGGCACTTGACCATACTAAAAAAAACGCCATAAGCTTATTGCGTTGAGTTTATTTATTAAACAAACAAAAAAAAAAGAGTGGGGAAGCTACGCGCGCTTTAATTGCTAGCGTATAGTTATGCCGTTTAAGCCGATCGAGTAACGATTAAGAAGCTGCGTGCTCGGGGAGAGGAGGACACCGACTCTGCCGCGTCCCCGTAGCGCACCTGCCTTTTTTTTTTTCTTCTTCTCTCTCGAGCTACGTCATACGTATACACGTTCATAAGTGGTATTCAGTGCAGGCATACAGTGACAGTAATAATACAGTTTTCAACATGCACCCCCCGAGTTATGGGTCTTTTCTAAATTTTACTTATAAATCTAACACACGGTCTTTGGCTCTCTTTATACATCCGAACGCGCAAAGTTTGGTGTTTTTAATGTGGATTCGAATAACAACATGTTCTTTTTTTTTCAATTTTACGGTGCTCCTATGTACTATCCACGTAACGAGGGACCACTCGTTGCGGCTCTCACATTAAAATCCATGAAATATACGAATACGAGTGATATCGTACACGTGCATAAATAATATGTAATTGTGGAACGCACTCTAATGTGACACCCTAATTCCCATATAGGCAGTGCATAGCACCGCAATCATATGCACATTATGCTTATCACCGGAATATCAAGCGCATCAAATCTCGCCGGAATTACCTTGTGGCAAAGGTATATATAATATGTAATGTACCGTGTTCGTGTGCTCGTAAATAAGACACGAGGAGCGGCACCTTTTTCAAAATCTCTTGGGCGTTTATGCACCAATTGCAGCTTTTAGATATGCATGGTATAATAACGGAGACTTTCCGGTGTGTGTACGCGATGCTCCCGGTAATGGTTTTCGAAGCGAGACGCGCCGTATCGTAACTCTAAATTGCACCGTTGCGCGCTTCGATGAAGATGATCCCCAAGAGAGAGAGAGAGAGAGAGAGAGAGGGAGGGGAAAAAAAAGACGTATCTCCCTTGAAAAATAAAAAATCCAAACGCCTGCCGCGCGGAAATTTGCATTAATCGAATTACCAATTTCAACGTATAACCGGTCGCCCGAAAAGTCGTTCCGTCGTCGATTAGAGCCGGGATCGTCGCGTCGAAACCGGACCGCACTCCGCGGTCTGTCTCTTGATTCCGACGTCCTGTACTCGTTTACCCGCGAGAAGAGAGACGACCGGCGGGATCGTTTAATCGCGACTTTTCTCGTTTTTACACACGTACACATGCAGCTGCCGACGATTTTTTTTTTTTGTCCCTAAATTTTTACGTATAGGCTTTTTTTTCAAAAAGCTGGAGTTGACGATTTTTATTGATATACCTACACTTTCAGGCTTGGGCACAATTTTTTCATTTGATGGACTTTCAAATACTTTGTTGTTACTAAATAAAATCGGTGTCTCTTATTTTCAACAAACTTTTACATCTGGCAGACAAGTGCAGTAATTACATTTCATTTAGTATAAACCTTTATTGACAAGTAGAAGTTTAAATACTTGGACCACTTTTTCTTCCAAATCTTTAATAAACCACTGTTTTGCACATGGTAATGAAAAAAAAAAAAGAAATTCACTTGTATTTTCAGGAAAAAAATTACATTACAAGTAAGAGAGAGTACAGGTAATGAGAGAATCGAATGTAGTTGAAGTATACACGCAGGGTGAAGGTATACATATAGCCGATATGCGTATCCTTGACTATCATACACATTACCATGCGTGCATTTGAATCTCCCGGCGACGAAGACCAAATTGGTACTTTGAAAAAAAAAAAAAAAAAAAAAAAGCGGCACCACCTGTGGCACGTTAAGTATAGATTCTCGACACTTTTCGAAGTATACAAGGTACTTCTATACATATGACGAAACAAAAAAAGAACATCCCAGCCGTCGCAACTTCGAAAATCCGGTTCATCCGAAGTACCACCACCACTATACTTCTCCCCCGAAAAAAAAAAAAATAATAATAACAACCATAAGGGTCCAACAGCTTAAACTCGCCGCAGCAGCCGCTCCTCTCCTCCGTATATATATATATATACACAAGCACCCTCGTCGTATCATCCGGGCGCTTCTTTTCGGCAGGAGCGGAGAGATTTAACGAGGCGCATCCTCCGAGGAGGCACGTGCTGCCCAGCGTGTCGTCGTCGTCGTCGTCTCTGACCGGAGAAGGAGGAGGAGGAGATGAGGCACGTGTTCCGTAAAAGCCAGGGGAGGGAGCTGCGCATCTTTTATATGGGGAACAGCTGATCCCGGCAGCCATACACGTAATCGAGATATATCCCTCTGGGCCCCCCGAAATTCCGAGCTTAACGAGGCTCGTACCCCTCCTCTTTGGCTGCATATAATACACATAGCCCTCTTCTTCCGTCTTCTCTCGGCAAATTTTGCTGGTTTTTTTTTTGTTTTTTATTATTTCCTCCCCGCACCCGTGGGTATCTATATTAATATACAATATTATGCATATATATATATATATACACACCTGTATATAGTGCACGTACGGCGTGCGCGTCGTTTGGATAAAAAATGTCGATAAGACGTGGGGCCCCGGAGGGGATTTTTTTTTCCCCTTCTTTTCGGGGCTCCGCAACGCGGACGGAAGAGCAACTGGCACGCGCTTCGATAAAATTATCGGATGTATTAATGAGTTAATTTCAGGGGGGAGGGGGGAGCCCTGAGATGCCTCGTGTATATATACGAGAGAAAGAGAGGCACAGCCGAGCAGCGCGCGCGGTGGCTATAACAAATTTCACTGCAGCCGATTAGTTAATCTATACCAAGTGCGAGCTGCTGTTATGCTCATCCCGCGCTGATCTCTCTCTCTCTCTCTCTCTCTCTTGTTGCGCGCCCCCACAAAAGACATTTGTTTAATNCAAACCAAATGGCATTCAAGTCCGGGTACAGGTATAAGTGTAAAAAGGTCAACAACATATTATACCCGTTAAAATCACTCGAACAAAGTAAATCGACAGATAAAGAAATGCTTAGACACGCTTTTTTTCTTATCAAGAGCATAAAAATCACAAGTGCTCGATCTAATGATTCACAAGACAAATCCTCAATCCAAAACAATATAGTAACGATGACAGCGTGATGTATAGGTTCAACAACACTTACATTATAGGTGCACACATGTATATTTTACTTAGTGAAAAGTACAAAAACAATGAAAAGCATACGCATACACGTAAGCGTCACGACTCGCAAAACTTTCCACTTTCAATCATTTATACATAAATATATTACATGCACCTATATATACATATATTTATACACACACATATGTATATTTATTTCAAATCACTTGAAACGATAAAGTTAACGAGTGATTATTACAAACAAATACGTATAGGCATAAATACGAGTTTATATATATATATATATATACACGTGAAATTAGCCACAAATGAATGAGCGGCTCTCAAAGGAGAAGAGGAAGAAAAAGGAGAAGGTGCACACCTTTCAATGGATTTTTGACACCTGCACCTGCACGTGCCACTTGAGAATATACAAGAGAGAGAGAGAGAAAAGGGGTTGATCAGTGCACCGGGGGATGGGGAGGGAATTGAAATCTCACTGCTTTCCTTTGGTTCGCTACTCGATTTTTTTTACTTTTCTTTTTTTCTTTCCATCATCATCCCTCGTATATGTACATTATGTGAAGACTCGTTTAGGATACGCGAGTGCAACTTCAGGGTGGAAATCCGGTAAAACAAAACAAATGTAAACATAAACTCAAGCGTATTACAACACCGCGTCAAAGTGCTTGTATGCTTGGAAAAAAAATAAAAAATAAATAAACTGGCCCAATTATGCCGCGCTCCGGCTCCTCCTCTTATCTCCCCGTGCCCATCGTCGTCGGCAACATCTAAGCTATACATACGCGTCCTGCCATCTCCTCCTCCTCCTTGACATAAGTACATGTATACGCATAGGCCAACGATCATCCCTATGTTTTGTGTCTCTCTGCGCGCGAGTCGAGGGAACGTAAAAGACCCGATGCACCTGAAAATCTGCCGCGTGTATAGGTATATACATAGGCGTGGCGCGCAATCTTTCATCCCTCCACCCCGAGTGAAAAGTCTATATGGTTTCCCCGTGCGATATATGCTGCCTCTTTCCTCACACGTGTATGTTATTAAGTCCCCCGTGAGCGCGAAAAACAATAAGGAAAAGAGGGAGTGGTCGGCTTTATTAATCACTTTCTTCCTCGTACAAGGGTATTGTGCGTGTATACGGTGGTGCTCTGCGATTTTTTCAAATTTCCAACTTCAGGGGAAAAACCACGCGTCGGACACATCGCATTCTTTTAACTTTAGAATTGATTTAATAGAGAGAGGCCCTCTCGAGGACGATGACTACACGTAAGTATATTATATACATTTGTGCATACATGGATAAACAAATGAATATAACGCGTATGCTATTGGGTCGACAAACGCAAAAGAGTTTTTTTAATTGACGCGCGTACTTATGCATGTGTTTTAAAAAGACCAAGAGGCATCAATGAGTGTCGCTGGTTCAAAGGTAAATGATGCATACGTGTATGATAAAACGTGAAAATAATAATGAAAAAAAATGTGTGTGTGTGTGTGTGTGTGTACGTTTACCTATACGCGCACGATAAGCGCGAGATTGAGGATATGTTGTTTCAAAACATGTAAAGAGAGAGAGAGAGGGGCAATTGTTGCAGTGAAAAAATCCGGAATAGCATGCGTAAGTATACGCGATGAGCTGGTAAGAAAACAAATTTGCCGAAAGAACCGACGCGCGAGACAAAAGTGCTTAATGTGATGCACAGCATGCTCGGAAGGATGTGTAAAATATCGAATGACTTCGATCGTGCACAAAGTGCCCATTTACGTGTTACGATATCGCTACGTGTATACACGTGCTTATTTAACCCTATATTACGTTTCTACTCGTAGAGAGAGTGAAGCGTCAATGGAAGCCCTTTGAGTGAATACCTACCCCTTTGCTCGTTTCGTTCATTCAGTCGCCGTGTGTGGTAGGTACATATATGCATGTGTGTGCGCGTGTATGTTTCGATGTCTTTCTGAATGAAGATGGTTTGGACGGCTTCTTCGTTTGGCTTTTTGCGATACGTTGACAGACGCACTTGCGATGTATCAAATTCGAACGGACGAATGAATGAATGGATGAATGGGATACTTCCTTCGGGGGCAGATAATTAGTCAAGCGATACCTTCACTTTGGATGGTTAATGGGTTGGAAAGATTACTTTTTTTTCATTCGTTGAACTTTTTTTTTTTTTTTCATCCCTGTTTAACGTAATTGTGCATAAAGAATTTGATTGGAACGTGTTGAAGATACCTCGTTAAATTAGAGTTTGGGCTAGGTGGGTATACAGACTTGGACACGCGTGTACTCTTAGTTTTTACATTTTTCATGAAATACGGTATTTTTTTTCTTTTTAAATCTGATGCATGATTTTGTGTTTAAAAAATTTTTTTTCTATCGAAAACTATGAATTACATTGCTGTTAAAAAAAAAATCAATGAATAAAAAAATAAAATTAAAACAAAGTAAGAGTCCAATTATTTGAAAAAGTTATTAAACATTTCATTATTTTGTAATATTTTACCATGAACCACATCTACAATTTGTTGAACTTATCTACTGCCAGACAAGTAAAATTTTTCCCTAACGTTGTATTATGAATGTAAAGAGATGAATAAAAAATTTTTGTTCATCAAACAGAATGTGCTTTATTCAGAAAAAAAATTTTATTAAAAAAAAAAAAATGGCATTCAAGTCCGGGTACAGGTATAAGTGTAAAAAGGTCAACAACATATTATACCCGTTAAAATCACTCGAACAAAGTAAATCGACAGATAAAGAAATGCTTAGACACGCTTTTTTTCTTATCAAGAGCATAAAAATCACAAGTGCTCGATCTAATGATTCACAAGACAAATCCTCAATCCAAAACAATATAGTAACGATGACAGCGTGATGTATAGGTTCAACAACACTTACATTATAGGTGCACACATGTATATTTTACTTAGTGAAAAGTACAAAAACAATGAAAAGCATACGCATACACGTAAGCGTCACGACTCGCAAAACTTTCCACTTTCAATCATTTATACATAAATATATTACATGCACCTATATATACATATATTTATACACACACATATGTATATTTATTTCAAATCACTTGAAACGATAAAGTTAACGAGTGATTATTACAAACAAATACGTATAGGCATAAATACGAGTTCAATCGACTTTCTTTTAAAGCCTTCTTTTTGTTTGCCCAACGAGTTTTTTTTTTTCTTCTTCTCCTCTCTTGCAATGTTTCGAGTATCAATTTATTCAAGAGATAAAGCAGCCAACAAACAATATACCAGCTCGAGCTTTCATCGACAAATATATTTATATATACGCGTGAATGATTAAAGCGCTGTTCCATATACACACAATGCCGTATCTTTTAAACAAAACAACTTCCATGAGAACTACATATTATTGTGTGCAATGTACATAATATATGCATATTATGATAGTGACGAGGGTTAAAACTCGCGCGAATCGATCAGCAGCTACATGATGCATACGATCGCTCGGGAAATCCGAAGCTCTCGAGCTTTCACGCGTATTATGCTTACGATACGTATATATAACATTTTTCTGTAGCTGGCCGATTTTCCCAACGCTGGTGCATAATGCTTGTCAATGAGCGTAAAGCTCGTCATAATTATTTACGTGTAAGTATGTCTCTTGGGGGGAGGATTTCTCCCAATATTATAATTGGCGAAAAGAGAAAAAATTGAACAAAAGAAAGATAGAGCAAGAGAGGAGAGAAGGTGCAGATATGGGTAAAAACGAGGAGATGAGATTCGTTTGGCGGGCTTCTTGTCAACGACGAAACTTTTTCTTTTTTTTTCCTTAATAAGTATATTAAATAGGTATATAAATATATATATACGCTTCGTCGAGAGATTCACGTAATATGTTACACACATATATATACATAGGGGTTCGGTCGAGAGAGAGAGAGAGAGAGAGAGAGAGGAAAGCGATATCGGGGTGTAATTACCGGCGTGCGTTATCTAATTACAAGGTAGGTATATAGCTCCAGCAGCCGTGTTCAGGCCGAGAGCCTTTTTCCTTTCCCCCCCCCCCCCCTACATATAATATACATATATATTACGCACACGTAGAGATAATAATAATAAAATATCATGTGCGTGTATATGTATAAAATATCGAGACACGCGACAGACGCACTTTTGGTGTTGCACCTGCTGATGGGAGAGGGCTGCTGCAGCAGCTCTGCTCTCCCTCTTTTCCTTCTGTATATTATGGTGCTCTTCTTTCCGCGGCTTCCTCGAGACGCGCGCGCTCGCGAAGCACACATGACATAGCTGCTGCTGATGCGTGCTTAAGCGGCTGTGTGCACCTCTTTTTTTTTTTTTCCTTTTTTTTTTAATCCGCCAAATCTTCCGTTTCTTTCTGGCCTTTTTTCGTCATCGTATTAAGTTTGTACACTGCGTTAGAGCAGCAAGAGATGGACGGGTGAGCGCCGTTTATTTCAGCGATCGAGCCTTTTTTTTCTATACCCCACCCATTGCACTGGTGCGGCAACGATGCTGAATGGTCGATAAAAACGCGTACAATTAATTTCAAGGGTCATACTGAAGAGGGATGCAATATCATGGAATTATCGGCTAATCGTGTACGGGACGTGCATGGCAAATTCGAATGGAGGATATTTTTAATTGAGACTCCCGGAGCGCGATATTGGCTGTCAAAGTGCATTTTAGAAGCGTGTTTATAAGTATATATATACTGTTTTGTTAGTTTACACGTATATATAGGCATTCGCGCGCCCCATCTTCCGCTTATACAAAGGGGTGTTGGGTTATGGAATGAAAAACTAAGTAAATGACAAGTCGCCGACCAATTAAAAGTACGCGAGGGTTATTACATCAAAGGCCCCTGCGTGGTATTTGAACATAAAACAAAAAAAAAAAAAAAAAAAAAAATTAAAAGGTTATTTTATTATATCCAAGGAAATAATATACGTGTATAGGGGTACGTGTGGCACGATTACCGTGCACTCGACGTGGCGTAAGGTGGCTCGTGCCGAGAAATTGCATAACGCGTGCCATACGTTTTGCAGGAATTAATTGTTGCCATATACATTTATATATATTATATAGGTAGGAGCTGTCGTCATTCGATCCACGCAAATGATACATACGAATTTGAGATTCTTTTGTGCACGTGTTGCAAGACCCACATTTGAGAAAGCTCTGACATCTGCGACCAAGGCATGCGTGTGCAACTGTTAGGTGGTGCACGTATATATATAAGTATTACGTACAAATGCATCGGGTGCGCGCAGAGCTGTTGTCCAAAGAACCGTACAACCGGTAGGTATTGTGTATATTTTATGGAGAAAAAATCGAGGAAAACATTTTAAAAAATAGACCACTACTTGTAGAGATTTTTTTTTTTTTTTTTTTTTTTTGTTAGCACAGACGCGTGGCTTGTAATATACGGTAATATTTACATGGGCGTGTATTTTTGACGAATCGGGGNCATATCGAGCGCATATACAGATAGACACACACGCATGATATAATAGGTAGGCCATTAAACAAATGTCTTTTGTGGGGGCGCGCAACAAGAGAGAGAGAGAGAGAGAGAGAGATCAGCGCGGGATGAGCATAACAGCAGCTCGCACTTGGTATAGATTAACTAATCGGCTGCAGTGAAATTTGTTATAGCCACCGCGCGCGCTGCTCGGCTGTGCCTCTCTTTCTCTCGTATATATACACGAGGCATCTCAGGGCTCCCCCCTCCCCCCTGAAATTAACTCATTAATACATCCGATAATTTTATCGAAGCGCGTGCCAGTTGCTCTTCCGTCCGCGTTGCGGAGCCCCGAAAAGAAGGGGAAAAAAAAATCCCCTCCGGGGCCCCACGTCTTATCGACATTTTTTATCCAAACGACGCGCACGCCGTACGTGCACTATATACAGGTGTGTATATATATATATATATATATATATATCATCCAGCACCGGTTTCCGTCTAAATAATTAAAATTTAACATTAATCCCCCAAAACCAACCACCACGACACCCATCAACTGCACGTGCACACGTGTACCTATATATTGTATAACGTGCAGGTATATACAATATCCATCGTGTGCACGTACACGCGCCGCGTGTCCAGCTCCAATTAGCATATCATTAAAACGATATGGCTTATGTGTGTGTGTGTGTGTGTACAGCGTCGCGCGCGAGGAGAGAAGCAAAAAAAAGCTGGGTGCACCTCCATACCTATATATGGTACGAATTCGCGAAATAAACGCTCGCTCTCAACGCGCCGTAAATTTACGCTTCGAGAAAGAAAAAGAAGGAAGGGGGAAAAAAAAAAAAAAAAAGAAAAAGAAGAAGAAAATCGGCACCCGGTCCGCCTCGATCGCGTACATATAAGTGCGGCGTGCGTTATAATAATCGCGCGAAATCTAGGTCAGATGATTTAGGGTTGCGCCGATGCTTTCTGGACTCGTATACCTATATGTATTATGTACGTATACATGTTCACGCTTCACTCTCTCCCTCTTGTATACATCTTTATACACGAGCTCTCATGACATTGTTACCGCTGTATATGCATCATGTACGTGTATTAATCACTGATGGGTGGGACAAATAACAAAAATGTAGTTAGTGTCGTGCCGTTGTCTGTAGGGACTTTTAACTTTTTTCAACTTCATTGTTATCGTGACACATATGCAAGTAAAAAGAAATTTTTTTTTTTATCACCCCTTCTCTACGGAGTGTGATTTTTTAACGTAAGAATATTATTGTTCTTTTGGTTTGACGGTAAATATTGATCACAGAGTCATGCGATGCAACGTATTATATTGATCTGATGTATGCATATGAAATTTGAAAGAAAAAAACTAACATCTCCTTTCTCAACTCTGCGTATATGCACATGCATACTCGTTAAAAACCAAAGATGTAACGCCCCGCCATGATTTATGATCCTTGCACGCGAAGTAGGTATACGGGGTATACATGATGTATCGTCAAAATTCATCTTATATGCGCATGCCCGTGTATAAATATTGCTTTTGTTGTTTTTTTTTTTTTTTTTGACGCTCCGAATTGAAATGTCACAGTAGCCTCGCACTCTCGAAAGCAAAATACATTAACACGGACTGTGCGCGCAGAGCACTCAAGAGGGCAATATGTAATAGAGAGAGAAAGAGCTCCTGGTGTGGCGTTTTTAATCGAAGCCTCGAGTCGAAATTACCTCTGCTTTATGATAGTAGGGTTGCCCCGAAAGAGAGAGAGAGAACATGCCGCGGTAGCCGATGTTAAAGTGCACACTATATGCTCGTGTATCTCCATTCATTTGTCTTCGCCGTACTTGCACTCTCTCTCTCTCTCTTTAATATTACATCTACCTCTTCTCTCCTCCGAATGGAGGGAACGGCAGGACAGGGGGTGCTAATGTAATCCGGTCATTTTTTTCTTCTGGTTATTTTAAGGTGATCTTTTCATTCGAAGCGAGATCCATATGCGCGGCTTGACGACTTGGTCCGAAAAATGAGCCGAGCTGTTTGTTGAAGCGTCACGAGAGTTGGGACGTTTTTACGAGCGAACACGTCTTCTTCCTTATTATTTTGCTGTATGGACTTTTTTTTTTTTTTTTTTTTTTACGTCATTAAGGCGCGCGCTGGATCAATTTGTTACTCAACGCGAAGGGGTCGCTCATTTTTCACATAGAGTCGATACTACACGGTGCGGGTATGGTGAATAAGGAGTGTGAGAAATCGATCGCGTTGAAAAAGGAAAGGGTTCGGTGCGTTTTTTTACAAAATAGACACTGATTCCGGGGGTACTGAGCATGTCTACAAAGGATGTTTGTTTTGTTTTCAAAAATAACAATTATTTTGGCTAATACAACGTGTTGATTTTGATATTTGATATTCAAGGAGATTTAGCTCTAGCAAGAGTAGCGGAACATAATCAAGATACATGCTTTTGTCGAGTCACGAGTTTCCAGTAATCAATATGAATACGAGTAATTACGTATATTTTCATACAGTTTGAAAAAAAAAGGAAAAAAGAAATAAATAAATTCGGTAGAGAGTCTATTTTTTTTTTTACATCTCAATCGTTCACGTGTAGGTATGTACGCAAATCTTAAGTCGTTCGATTTTATTGCACTTTCAGTGCAAGAAACACTTATCACTTTGGACCAAAAAGTACAAAATGAAATTTTGAAACGATTCATAAATCTTTTGTAACAATATTTACGATCGGGCATTTTATTTAAACTCGGGTAAATAAAATGAGCATTAAAATTTTTAAACTCTCGGACCCAAAGTAGTGGTTTATCCTCGAGAGAAAGAGAAAAAAAAAAGAAGTTTTTTTTTTAATCAATGGATCGATCGAAATTCCACAGATCGATCAACATAACAAAATCTAATTCTCGGTCTATCCTTGCCACCAACCAACTCGTACACACGTATACACACGCTCCACGATGTACCAACACTTTTGGTCGATTTCCATAATTTCGGTCATACGGCACACGCGCCGTTTTCAATGCTATATAAATGCACACCGCCATTGTATTAATATCATACGAAACCATCGAGGTACCACGCGACCGCTGCATACAAGCCATATATCCAACGAGCACGCGTACGCCACACTTTTATGTAACATATATATA
>NW_019379508.1:610231-628766 GCF_000648655.2 Copidosoma floridanum | reverse complement strand
AAAAAAAAAAAAAAAAAAAAAAAAAAAAAAAAAAAAAAAAAAAAAATTATAGTACATTATAGGTACCTCGAAAAACTGGATTTACCTTGACTTGGTGATGTATAGTCTTTCAGCTATTTTTGTTATCAATGTGGCGTGTAAGATTAGAGCTGCAGTGACTACACTTTGCACTTGTCAACTTGACTCCAATTTGTATACAATAATTGACTGATTACGGGCTAACATGTGATTGTCGACTGGTCGGTATAAGGCCACCATTTAATGTGTTGGCCATTTACGATAATCGAGCCGTATGTGAACTGTTGTTACGCGGCTGGGATCTACGACGTTACGTAAACAAGCGTTTGGTGTGTTTATCGTTTAAAAACTTTTCATTTTTTTTTCTTCTTGCAATTAACAAATTTGTTCCAGAAAATTCCTGTGCGTATGCGTTTTGTGTACTTTTTATTGTCTCAGTGGAAAATAAGTTTAAAAAGTCGGTAACGATCTTGTTTTAAAGCAAAGTTGACATGTTATACATATAGGAGTTATATTTTATCACCATAGATGAGCCGCTCCATACGCAAAATTAAGTATTTTATTGTCCATCGCGAGTATGGATAATTGAGTTGCTAAACTAACTCAAGTGATTTACAATAATTTTAATTAAAATTTGGTTGATCGATACACGCATAAAACTTATTATTTTTGTGCGTATGATGTATATTTATATATTCTTCTTATACCGTGATCCGCTGTAAATTCGCGAATCGATGTTTTAATAATGAATTTTTATTTTAAAAAGTAAATAAATGCCTTAGATTAAAAAAAAAAAAAAAAAAAATCGACTAAAGACATATAAATGTAAGAATTTTGGGAATAAAATGAATCCCTCATCAATAAAGGAAAGTGTCATCGACCCCAAGTATAGTATTGAAAAATAAAATATTTCCATCCCCGCCGCCCAATGCTTATCGCAAGCGCAATCACAACGAACCAAATCTAAGCCGGCCAACATCGCTTGTGGTATTTTTGTCAAACAAAAGAGAGGCGCGATTATAATTCGCTCGATAACCATAAATCAATACACAATCGTACAGTCAAATATTTGCACCGTGTGACGCAACGGCCAACAACACGTGCGAGCAAACATCGTTGTAATATCAATATTTTTGATTATTTGACTTTTTTTTTTTTTTTTGTCTTTCTTGTTCTTCCACACACACACACACACGCACACACCGCGATTTAATTTAACTCGGAGATAATTGTTTGACATTCTTTGATTCCTTACATCACCAAAGTACCTCGCAAAGTACTAATAAAACACGTGCTAGCTTTGGTACATTATTGATTCATTATCGGTATAAGTTTTTATACTTGAGCGCTTTTCGTTCGCCGATACTTTCACTGCACGCGCTTTGATATATCGCTTATGGAAAAATATAAAACAGTATATACCTACAAGGTGTACGTTACCTTGACAAACTTGGGAAAATTAAAAAAATCAGTGCTCATATATATATATATGATAATAATTTTTATTTGTTCAATTGAATCGAGTGTTCCAATGGGTTAACGATCTCTCGCTGAAATGTTTTTCGTTTCCCACGTAACTATTATATGCGTATTATGGTATACACCAGTCGGTGGTCCATGTATACATTCAAAGTATAAAAAACAACAAAATGTGGTAAGCCACACTTCCGTCGTGACAATGAAAAATTTCGACCTTCGATCGGTTATATTCTGTATACGCATTGTATCGTATCTATATAAATCGTAACATGGAAACATGATTATCGTTTAATAGATGCGCGTCGCGCGTCGTGTCCCTGAACTCTGAATAAATTCCCATACGCACCATCCGCGTGTAAAAAAAAAAAAAAAAAAAAAAAAAAAAGATACGTTTTAAAAGCCAAGAAAAATAAAGGCTGCACAGATGAGTTACGTTCTATGATCGAAAAATGCTTGTATGCAAATGAATGGGAATGAAAAGCGGTGCGCGTTTGTTTGCTCGACAAAGGCGCTTTTTTCCAGAATACGATTCAAAATGACGAGCCAAAGAGTTCCTACGTACCTATAATACAATGCACGTTGGTAGGTATATTGTTGGTATATAAAACACATTATACAAAGCGCGTATAATAATGCGGAGAAGAGCGCAGCCGTGTAATTTTCCCTTTCCCCGACAAAGATTTACTTTAACGCCGATACACGTCAATTGTGCAGGTATATGCGCGATTTTGCGAAAAATTTCCGACCACGCGAGCCTACGATCATCTCACAGGATTGAGTTTTTCCGGATAGTGAGGCGAACAACTTTTTTTTTTTTTTTTTTTTTTTTAATCGATTCAAAGTATAGAAAAGTGCTCAACGTGATTTTTTTGGCTGTAGACTGCACATTGACAAAATTAATTCATATTTTTGATAAAACTATTGAAGGAAAATAACGAAAAACCCTAAACTTGATTAATGAGAAATTACTATGATTTAACGAGGGTTAAGAATAAGTGTATTGAGAATAACGAAATATTACTCGAAAAAAACGTCAAAGAGGTAAAATAGTTTGTATTTAATATCATCAATTAAAATATTTCTCCTCGGATGAAAAAAAAAGGCTGTAAATGGGTGAAATCTCAATACGACGCTAAACACAGAGTGACACGCGGAGCCAACGAATCTTACATTGTCTTTCAAAACTGGTACGACACTTGTTTTTCGCGGAATCGCTCGTACGTGTGTTTTTCCAGAGGACACAATAAAAATCGAAAACACATAAGTAGTGCGAGTGTATAAATATCTTCTGTATACATTATGAATATAATAGACGAGCGGCACATGATGTGCGTGTCCTCTCTCTCTCTCTCTCTATGCATGCAGTATAAGCAATGCATAACCAGAGAGGGGGAAAAAAAAAAAAGGTTTCTATGAGACTGCACGACGGAAGGCTTACTTGAATGTGAATGAGAGCCGCGATGAAATTACAAACAGGTAGGCAGATACTGTCCGTCTGGGGGATAACAATGGAAGACGCACACACTGTGCGAGAAGTAGGAAAAAAAAAAAAAAAAAAAAAAGATGTACACAAAATAAACGCGTAGGTGTGTGTGTATATGCATATGAGGTACAAGAACGAAACGACGTGTTTAGGAGCTGATGTGCGATGAATCAAAAAGCCATGAGAGGGGGATGTACTAATAAGAGGGAGGGAGAAAAGTCGAGGAACGAGGCCTCATTGTCGTTAACGCATCACGATGCGGTGCAGCTGTTGCCCCGGTTTTCCGTCTATTAATCGCCACCGCAGCAGTAGTATAATACATATAGGGTGGGGGAGGAGTAGGTTGAGACTGTATATTTTTTATTGTCTGGTGGAGGTAAAATTGTTCCTTATATATATATATACCTATACTCGTAATGATATATAGTATATAAGGAGGACGCCGGAGGCTTTGACTGTACTAGCGAGAGAGCAACTTACAAACTATCATACGGGCTAGTGCAAGAACCGAAGAAGAGGTATTTTAGGAGAATGTAGCAAAGATGAGGGTGATGCAAAAAGTAAGACTCGCTACAATAATATATACATGTATTATAATATGGTGTGTACGGAAGCAGCAGGCGGTGCGATGGTGGTGGGCTCGGGCATTGAATGCGTAATTTTTTAATTTCCAAGCATACCATGGTATATATATACAGAGAGAGGGCGGCCGGGGGCTTTGACCAGCAGAGAGAAAGAGGGACACCTGCCCTCTCTCTCTCTGGAGCTTCCCTTTGTGAGCTAGCGTTCCGAGGGCCCTGTGTGTATATTATACATGTGGGATTAACCGTGACTCCGTGCATCTCACGTATACATATATATATATATATATAGTTACACACGCGATTTGAGCACTCGGCTCGGCTATATACACTCGGCCTTTTTCCCCCGGTGTAAGTATATAGAGGGAGAGGAGACGAGCGAGAGAAAAAGACGGTTGCGACGAGGGCGGCGGGTAGTATGTTATATGTATAAGGTATTGGCCGCGCGAGAAGGGATTTTTCGTACTCGGCCACGCTCTTTTTTTGGTTAGTCCCGCGAGGTAGGTTTGTATACTTACCGATTCTTATCGCCCGCACGAGGCTAAGGACTTCCGAGACCCTCTCAACCCTTGGATGGTTTTTTTTTTTTTTTTTTTTTTTTATCTTCATGTGCAGTTATATTACACACTGTGCAACAAATACATGGGTATGTATTACATTATACACGAAGTGTGGNTTCATTTTTTTTCATTTTTATAATAGTACTATTTAGTACTAAAGCACTACAAAAGTAGAGTTGTATAAATTGTTTTTTTTTTTTTTTTTTTTTTTTTGTATTTATAAATCGCGAGGAGTCACATAGAGATGTTTTCGTATCGGAAGATAACTGCGTGACAAAAATAAATGAACTTTTGACGTTTAAATCTTAAAATTTGAATCGCGCATCAAAATCCATTGCCACAATTAATTTGATTCCCGGGTGCATAGGCGTACAGAATGAAGAATCCCCTACCCCCACAGAATAGGAGAGCGTGCCGGCGCATAGAACGGGGGAAGGGAGGTATATATACATATATACGCGCACTATGCAATGTACGAGAAGTAGGCGGCGTTTCCCGGCTCGGCCCAATCGAGAAGGCGGAGGAGAAGGTGGGAAAGACCGCGACGCCCACACGAAGCTGCGACGCCGCCTAATCGGTGGCTACATATATACGTATTGGCTATACGCTACGCTCTCTAGTATATCGCAGATGTGCAGAGATAGAGATAACGGATTGGTAATGGAACTTTCACGATTGTTTGATGGATTCTTTTTTTTTTCCGTACGTGATTTACATTCAGATTAAATTTTTTTTTTCTTTTTCTTCGTGTGCTCGTTCAGTCCGATAAGGCACGTGTCGCTGTGTGTCGCAAAGTACGAGAGGCTCGTGTGTTTGTAGGGGAGGTACAATGAGATTTCTAAAAAATTTTAAACAAAAATACATCATCTCTCGATTACAATTTGATTCATTGTAATGTATTGTTATGAATCAGAAGTACAGGTGGTACCTATATATTTTGTATCGCAAGTGCGCAATGTTTTCTGGATAAATATTATATCGAGGTCGGTGTACTTTTTTTTCGATGATTGGATGTGATTTTTCATTTTCGGCAACTGGAGGCTATAGAAGCAAAATATTTGACGATTCGGATGCCGAAAAAGACGCCCGAGTTGTTGATTTTCAAAACACCTGATACATGAAATCGCTCTTTTCGTCGGCAACGTTGACCCGAAACGAGATTAAAAAAGAAAGGTTTTTGTTTCTTTGAATTACGTGATGAATTTTGAAATCTGATCATCATTTATTTTTCCACCAAAAGATCAACGTACTTTGGTTATCTTTGATTTTTATTGAGGCTAAATACTCATTATTATTATTGTTCTTATTATTATTATTATTATTATTATTATTTATTATTATTCATCCTGTGGCAAAACGCTCAAATAAAACTGAACATAATTATTTTTTTTTTTTTTTAGACGCAAGGCATCACTGCGAAGATCATTTGATTAAGAGTTTTAATTTTGTCATCCATCATTTTCCGCGAGCTGTTAAAGTTTAATCAGTAGTACTTATTTCTGTCCCCATGCACGAATCGTCCCAATTCCACTTGATCTGTATCGATATATTACTATCGTGCGTATGAGGCACATTGCCACTTACGAATATTTATAGGGTGGATCACAAAAATTCTAATGAGCTAAAATAATTTTACGGACAACAGATGTAGGTACAAATAATTTATACTAACCACGTGATTATTTCAACAATTGCAGTTTGAAAATCACTGAAAAAGCCACAGAAAATTGTAAACTTTCCATTTCCTATGAACCGTCCCATCCACGAGGTACACTTCTCCTCCTCAAAAAACACAATAAATCATGATAAATTCAGATGTAACCGAAAAAAAAAAAAAAAAAAAAAATCAAAATCTCTCGAGAGGCGCGCAAATGTACACAACCGTATTAAAATTTCACACGCACCGCTCAGTCCAGCTTTCCCGAGTACGATGAACTTGGGAACAAAAAAACAAAAAAAAAATCGCGAGATAGCGCCTTATCACTCTTCAAATACACACACAACTCCGTATAAGCAAAATCTTTTTGTTTCCCGACTCGTATATCCCTTTGTATGTGCCCCCAAAAACGAGCTTCAAAGTAGCCCCTCCACCTTGAATGTACACAAACCGGTAAAACGTCACCCCCAAACCAGTATACCTACCCTCGACTCTTCCTTTCCTGCATCCAAAAGTTAGCTTTTAACCCGTTGTATGAAAAAAAAAAAAAAAAAAAAAAGCAATCCCTCCCGTCCGCGTATTCACGACACCCCCGCAGTAGCCCCGCCCACTAAAACACAATAGGTATACCGGACAATGGCAGGGGAGGGGGCACGTATAGCCGTACGTACGACCCGGGGATGCGCCCGATACATATACCTGTCGAGTGCGTGGCACGCGCACGCGTGGCGGGGCGCCGGTATATATACCTTCAGCGAAGGGGAAGCTCGAAAGAAGACGATCACCGAATAAGAGCAAGGGAGAGAGGGAGACAACTGCGTGTGTACTACCTTTGTAACTATCCTACCTGCGCGCGGAGGGAAGAAGAAGAAGAAGAAGCAGGTAAGTATTAACAGAAGGCCCCGAGCGAGCGAGCCACGCGTTTCAAAGTCAGTCGGCCCTCGGAGCTTGAGCCGGACGTACGTACGATTAACAACCTCTTCGCGCTCTCGCTTCATTTCCCTCTGGTTCAGTTTTTTATTTTTTTATTATTTTTTTTATTGTTGTTTTCTCATCTCTTGCCCCGCTGTGACTCGCACAACCCTTCCACGTGTGCTGTAACAGTTTCATTTATCGAAAGTGCAAATTGATTGATAAACCTTTCGGAGGAGCCGCAGTGATCGATAACCATTTCAACAATTTGTTTGCGATTATCTCGGTTGTGGTTTGCCTTTTGGTCGAGGATGACGAGCCGAGCTGGGCAGCTCTGAGCTCGGCACCCCTTCGGAGCTGCGGAGAGACATGTGCGGTGAGTTGCTTTTCCTTACCGGTTATAGTTTTCCCTTGCTTTTGCTTGCCGATCGCCGGGTTTTATGTTTACCGATTTTTTTTTTTTTTTTTTTTCTTTCTTTTTTTTCCACTCTTGCGTTTAATCTTGTTCAACACCATGCGCCACTCGTCCATCTCTTATCGCGTAAAGTACCAATCGCCCGAAAGATGTACGGCAAAATCACGCGTGTTTTTTCTTTTTTTTTTAATTAACACGTGTACCGAGATGCTGAAAACCCGGGTATTTATTTTAATACGTTCGCGTGCTGAAATCGGTACCGCTTTTTCTTACTCTCCCTCTCTTTTTTTTTTTTTTTTTTTCGAACCTAATATTACACGTACACGCGCGTATTGTATAAGCAAACGGGAGGCCGCCTTCTGTGCAAACATTGATTTCCATGCGATCGACATGTGTCGGCCTTTTTTTGTTGTCTTTGTTTGGCTCGTTTTGTTTTCTTTCCGCGAAATCGTCGCCAAATCTCCGGCGCCTTCGGACAGTCATACAGAGGTACACGTATTATAAAAAGGCTTACCCTCGCGGAGTCTCTCGTTGACCCGGCGCGAAAGTATGGCGGGTCGCCCTGACGGTACGCGCCCTCGTTTTTCTCGTACATGTATACGAAAGTAAGGGTTGGAAGGGTGCCGATCTCTTCCCTACTGGGGGTACTTTGGACACGAGAATTCTCGGTTTCCTCGTTAAGGGGCGTAACAACAATCGTTAACCGCGTTTGCAGAAGCCGTGCGGCATCGCCAGCAAACCGATTGGCACATGAAAGCCGAACTCGAGTGCGGGGCCATGAGGGGCGCGACGGTGTTGGGCCTGCCGGCGGGCACCCTGTCGCCCCCGGTGACATTGTCGCCCCCCAACAGCCCGTCCATCCACCCTTGGAGTCCCTCGGGCACGACAATGGGCAACCAGCAGCCCGCGGGCACCCACGAGAGGACGAGCGCCTTCAGTCTCGTGTCCGCCGGGTACAACGGGGACCTACCGAGACTGCCCTCCTCGACCGCCCTGCCCAACAGAGGTACGTACCATATACATTGCTACACCGCGAGTGACGAAAGTGCGCTCGTACTTTTTTTTTTTTTTTTTTTCTCTTTCACCGTGGGACGGGCCCGCTTTGAGACCACAAACCCCGAGAAGTCTCCGAACGATGCCTTTTTTTTCTTTCTTCACCATTAAACGTATAGTATAAACCCACCTGCGGTTTACGCACTTTTGTAATGGTATATTGTACGCTTCGCGTGTTTCACAACATCGCTGGTCGTGGGGAAGAAATCACGCGAAACCTTTCCTATACGTTATAGGGTTGCTCGCACAATAGGGGGGGGGAGGGAGGGTTGCGAAAGTGCGCTATACGTACGGGGGTTATTATCTCGTCCCAAGGCGAGGAAAATCGGTTCCTTGAGAAAAAAAAAAAAAAAAAAAGGTATACGTATATAATATTGTGCACAACTAACACACAACCCGTCCCCTGTTGGCCCCTCGTAGGAGCGGAGATGCGTTGCAACCTGACGATGTACGGGGGTTACGGTAGCGTGGCCACCTGGTGGGCCCAGCAGGCCATGGCCGCGGGTCTCCTGCTGACCCCGGCCCGTCCAACCTACCCGAGCCAGGCCCAACAGCACGAGGACGCCGTCGGCGCGAGCATGCAAGCTACCGAGCCACCTACCTCGGCCATGGAACCGTCCCCGCGGAGGTGCACACCCGAAAAGGCCAGATACCGTGAGTACACCTTTCTTCCCTTTTCCTTCTTTCGCTAAACCGCGCTTGGTCCCCGGGACTCGACCTAACAATAAATAATCATCTTGTCTCGACAGTGGAAGAGGCCCCGCTGAATCTGAGCACGAAGCCGAGCGACTTGTCGAGCTCCCGTTTGATCGGCGTCGGCCACCACCGTCAAACGATCGGCCCCCAAACGAGCCGCCATCAACAGGGTCGGGCCAAAAGCGAGATCTGGTCGCCGGGGTCGGTGTGCGAGCGCGAGGCCCGCGAGACCCTGGGGCCAGCCTCGGTGGAGCGAGAGTCTCGCTCGGGTCGCAGCTCGCCCGCTGGTACCATTGGCGACAACGAGCCCATGGTACTTCAGATGCCCAGGCAGCACTACCTACCGCCCACCCCGCCCTCGGCAGAGCGGACCTTTCAGGTTGGTTGCGCGGACCTTTTTTTTTTTTTTTCCATAACTTTGACCGCGCCATTTTCGGGTACCGCGCACTTATCGTAAAACCAAAAGTATACGTACAAGGGAATAAGTACGGGTGTGTGTGTGTGTCTGCGGGCTGGACAAACACGGTTCTGTCAACTTTGGGCAAAATGTACGAGCTTTCGGGGAAACTCGATGCTTATACATATTTGCGTCGCACGTTTTTTTGCGTTGGAGAGGGAAAATGTTTTCCTTCATCGCGTAATTTTTCGCTTTTTGTATATCTCGTCAATCACAGTACCGATAGGTACACCCACACTCGAGGGGGGGGGGGATTCAGGTCACTCGGTGCAAAAACACGGAGATAGCTCAAAAATCGAAGATTCGCACATACCATGCGAGTTTTACGTGCGCTCGTAAAAGAGCGAAAATAACACCTGTCCTTTGGGGTGCTCCGTCCTCTATATAATACGAAATGGGGTGGCTTTTTTTTTTTACGCGCGGAGGATAATAGCGCGGCGCTTGTGAATTATGCACGCGCTAAGGAGGATACGTGTACGTCGATTTGCGATGATTTCGAAGGGTATTTATTTTTCATGCGCCGTTTGTTGTGTGTTTCCATTTGTTGTGTTGCATTGTCCACGTCAAGGGGGTATACAATATTGTGAGGAAAATAAAAAAAAAAGTCGATTGCTTCGATTTGCTAATGTACATCTCGATGTAAGCTACTTCACTCTTTATTCATTATTGGCTGCGAAGAGGCGTCTCTTTTTTTATTCCATCGTAATTTCCGAACGCGCCATAGTTACAACCTGTGACGCTTTTGTGCGTCTCGCGGGGGAGCCTATATTTAAACGGCACTCGATCGAATCCGATAAGATAACGGGCACACAATGTACACCAGTGAGATTTTTTCCAAAATCACTGAACCGCGAAAAGTGTCTTTGAAACGCGTATCTGTACAGACTGGGGCTGCCGTTATCTCCAGAGCTAAAAACACCGTTTGACAAATATTACCCGTAGCCTGTTTTCCTCGCATCCGCACACTTTTGTCAATCATTACCCCCCCCCCTCCCCGGTTCGCTCTACAAATCCAAACACGCGTTTAGTTCAAATATTTTGACATACGTAATTGCAACACAACTGCGAATGCCAAAAACTCGTGCCCATTATTTTAATAATAAACGAGAAAATCGATCTATTTCCATCTATTTGATCAGCTTTGGCGAATATAGATGACGATCGCTTCAAAAATAACGAATCGATAAGGGGACCCGACGCTTCGAAGTACACGCGTTGAATTTTGAAAAATTTTTGTGCTTCCTCGCTTTGTACGTGCATTCCAGCGAATGAATACTTTTCCCTAAAACATTTGTATACACGCTCGCAACGAACAAAAAAAAAAAGAAAAAAAAGAAATGGACGATCAGAAAATTAAGCTCTCGTTTTCTCGGTCGCGTTGTTGCAGTGCAAGCAGTGCGGCAAGGCGTTCAAGCGGTCGAGCACCCTGAGCACCCACTTGCTCATCCACTCGGACACGAGGCCCTACCCCTGCCAGTACTGCGGCAAGAGGTTCCATCAAAAGTCCGACATGAAGAAACACACCTACATACACACCGGTAAGTTGTGTTTATATAATGTTTACTCGCACAATTGTAATGATTGTTTATTCGTTACAAAGTTTCTCGTTTTTCATTTTTGGCATTTACTCGAACCGATGAAACTCCAATAAGTTGTTTAAGTTGTGTCCCGTGCACTAACGCGCACGCAACCCGACAATTAGCCTCGATTCGCAAACAAGGGGAACAATCGTCGTGACCTTCGTAAAAAAAAAAATGGGGGGAGGGGGGGGGGAAGAAAGAGTTGGGTGTTTCGTAAAGAAAACGAGTTCGTCAAAGGGCTGAAAAAGCGCCATATGCCCCGTGTACGTATATATAGCGCATATCCGCTTGAGTAATTGCGGACGATTCGATTGCGCACTATATGGTGCAGGCTTGTGTGCGCGTTGATAAATCGGTATCGCCCACTCCCGAAGGAGATCGAGGTTTATTAAACAATTAAGCCCGGCTCACCCAGTGATTTATCCGATTCGCGCGCTCGGAAATTAATGAATTAATCACCCACCCCGTGAATATACATATACATGTGTATATACTCCCTGCACCCATCGAGAGAATATATATATACAAAAACGGAGATGCTTTTCCCTCGCGTGTATAATGGGTTGGTTTAACGATGCGTATATTAAGAGAAAAAGAAAAAAAAAAAAAAAAAGAGATCAGAGATAAAAGCAGCGGTTATCCTCGTTAGTGCGCGCGCGTTATATAGTTCGATGATTTACGCGCTCTCTCGGGGCCCGGTCTTCCGTGAAATTCGTTTTCTCGTTTAACGATAACTAACGGATTGATTGATTTCTTTTGTTTTCGCTCCGTCTCGCCGGTGTGTCTATGTGTACCGGTGCTCAAACTGTTTTTTTTTTTTTTTTTTTTTTTCCACGTTTACCACTTCCAGATGTACATTCGAATGTATACATTTGCATATATTGGTAATTACCGCCGTTTGTCTTTACCGGAGGGAATACTACATTGCCGATTTGCATGATGCGGACGTAAGGTTGGTGGAGAAAAATGAGCGATAGAGTGACGAAATTCGTTTATAGATTGTGGATGATTATTGATCTCACTTTGTGACGCTGAACCATACCGGGGGAAGAAAAAAACAGCGATGACAATAAAAGTATATGTTTGTTCGTAATGGGTTTATCGTGAAACTTGTACGCAAAAATATTGTTTAGTTGGGTATTGGACGGTACCGAGGAAGAATACAATGGAGAAATGAGGGTTTAACGTTGCTCAACCCTCGCGACACGCGTCTCCAAGTATTCCGTCATTGCGACCGCTGTGTAAAAGACAAACCGAAACTTTCCTAATGTCCGAAAGAACGATAAACTCGGTAACAAAGTACTTACACCCATGTACCGGCCATCGACTGCCATCGTGCCGTATTAGTGTACAAGAGGGTATATTCAGCGCCAACAGAGTCCCCATGATTCTTTCATCACAAACCCGTCCACCCGTGTGTGGGTACTGTGTATACCCTTCGGGTGTGTGTTACGGTCATATAGTACGTCGCGATGAAAAAATAGGGTGTTCCGTGATTATTCGCGCTGTATTGAAAAATCACTGAATATCGGTTTTTATTTAAACTGTATGCGGACGTGACAATACAATAGTACTGAATTCTAGAGTTTCCGTCGATCGCGTCAACAAACAAAACTACACAGAAACTCGATGGTTTCGGTAGCAAATTTCCACCAAATTTCAAAGCTTCCAACAAGCGTTGAAATGAAAAATAGCTCGCGCGATTATCGATTTTCGGTGGGGGGAAAAAAAAAAGAGTAAGTACGTTTGGTTACTCAAACCATCCAAAAAGAACCCACGAATAATCCGAATTGATTGGCCCCTTCGCGGAATCACGATAAAACCCCTAATACGTAAGGTTGTTACACCCCCCCCCCCTGAAACGCGGTGACGCACGATCCTCCGCGGTAGGTATATGGGTATAAATATATACTTTTATTTCCACCTCGCACACGTGTATTACCCAATCTCGGCTCATCATCTCACTCCGCAAACTCACCCGTGCCCCGCCCCGATAAATATTTAACAATCCCATCGATATACTGTGTCTTGGCTCAAAAAAAAAAAAAAAAAAAAAGAGGAAGCAATGCCGATTATCGTGAGAAAGCACTCACGCAAAGTTCTCCATTCCCGTGTTTTTTTACTTGCACCTTTTTTTTTTTTTATTAACATACGCGACGCGCGACCGCATCAGCGGAAAGGGGAGGACACACGTAGCGTTTAAGCTGCGCTTCCGGCGCGGAGGGGCCAGCGCACGTGCCACTCGCGTGCGGCACCCACTCTCCCGTGAGCTAATTAAATTCGAAAGGGGGAGAAAAAAAAAAAAAAAAAAAAGGTAAATCGAGGGTCGTCCCGTTTTGTCTCGCTTCGTTTGCCGTTGCCCCATATATTACATCCACGGGACGTGTACAAGGTACCTCTTGTATGTATATATGTCTGCGTGTGTGTGCGCACACATTACAGTAACCGTCATTAGCCCCTTGATGGAGCGACGATGAGGATGCACCATCGCCCGCCGCGCAACACACGTTGACATTTATTGTACTCCTTGTATTTTTCGAGTCGATAATAATATTATAATGTAATACGTGTAGAAACAAACGGACGGATAAGCACCAGCGGGCAGTGATACCGGTTCACCCTGGATAATCCTCGTGTATGGCCGATACTCGAGTTTAATTGGCTTAGATTACGCGTATGGCTATTGTACGGAAGGAAAAAAAAAAACAAAAAAAAAAAAAAAAAAAAAACAGTACAATCCGCGCGCTCGGGGAGGGTGTATAATGAGCGCGATGATAACGATGTGGGTGTGCGGTCGCGTCGATCGCTCAAACGCAAATTGCGCGAAGCTCGTGTATATAGCGCGTGCCTCGGTCGCAAGGTCAGCGACGATTTTTACCTCAAACATCATACATCGGCTCGCGTTACGGCCTGTGGCTATCGTTTGCCCCGCGAGTACATGTAACGTTATAATTGTCCGGCTGATGGGTTTTCGCGGAGATAACGATAAAGAAGCAAACGCTTCTGACGTACGCTCTTCAATAAGGGTTTTTTTTTTTTTTTTTTCTTTTTTGAGGACAAGCATATTATACATGTGTCGATTAATTAATGCACGCGTTACGTGCTCGCATGAGGTGAAACAAATATTTTTAACGGTGCGATACCCTAGAAAATCCATCACTATCAACAAACGAAATTTTTCTTGAATTTGATATGTGTTATGTATTATATTCGTACTAATTTTTAACGTATTTGAATTTAAAATATCGTCTTTTAACGTGGGCTGTAGTATAAGGTACAGGAATACAACAGCTTTAAATACTGTACGAATCTTATTAGTTCTTTCAAGTTACGGTGTGTCGGCACGAAATAAAAAATCATTTTATTATGATTTTCCATTACACAAGCATACAACCATGACCTGTAAGACTGTTATAATACTGTCAGGATTTTCTACCTTATAACATATAAACGTATACACGAGAGAAACGCAATAGAAATCAGATTTCTTTTGAATTATACGGTTGTACTATAACGTTCCGTAAAGTTATTGATCATGTTTCTTTTGGTTTTCTATATACCTCCGTATATTATTGTTGCGTCCTTCTGTTAGCGCCTCACGCGGATAACCGAGTCGATAAAACTTGGCAAAACATTTTTGAGCACGTTCATCCATCCCTCTGTAAATACAATTTATTGTTATGGGTAAAGGCACCAAGTCATGTTTAATATACAAGAGGGATTTTGCATTAACTAAACCCCCTTTTTTTCCATCCCCTCGATGACTGTATATGATATACCGTGGCATTTACATAGAAAGAAAAAAAAAAAAAAAAAAAAAAAANAAAAAAAAAAAAAAAAAAAAAAAAAAAAAAAAAAAAAAACTTCCCGCAAGCCCATGCGTATAATATATCGTTACATTTTTCGTGCATCTCCATCGGGTGTATTATATACATATGCAGAGCGCGATACTTAATGACAGCTCGGGCTCGTCTTGATAATCACGAGGTTCCCGCATTTGCATTTGTTGTAAATAATGAACACCACGTGTACGGCTGGAATTAGACGTGTGTATATATACATACCCACCCAAGTAGCGTATGTATATACCTATATATAAGCACACCGAAAGAGGGGGAGACTATAAGTTTATGCATAATCGAGGATTGATTTTCTACTTTATTTCCTTGGCGTTTTTTTCTTTATACATATATATATATATATATAACTCTCGCAGAGTTTTCCTCGAACCCTTTCGCCCGCGCGCTGGTGCATACACGGAAAATTGCAGGTTCCCTCACTCCCTCCCTCCTTCGCCGCGCTATCGATCATACGCGTGTACATCACTTTGGGTGTAAATAAATAAATAAACAAACGTATCCTCAACAACCCGACACTCGTGCATGTACCTATTATATATATATATATGTACTCGGAGCTTTCTTCTGCTCGTTAGGATTCGCGAAAACCCGAGAATTTCGCAAAGGAGCAAAAAAAGAAGAAGAAGAAGAAGAAGAGTCGAGGAGAAGGCCATATAATATATATAGTGTAGGCGCTTGGGCAAATATTTACCGAGAGAGTCGGGTGTGTGTGTGTGTGTGTATATTGGTGCTCATCCTGCAGCAGTACTTTTTACAAAGGGTCGACGAAGAAACACATCAAATGTGTCGAAGCCGAAGGAGAGGAGAAAAAAGAGGGCGCCGATAATGAGGTGCTAGATGGATCGATATGTATGCGCGAGCCTCCGACCGACTGTGACTGGAAACAAAAACACACCTGCCACCTGTTCCATGTATATGTTGGGATCTTCCTCGTATACCTCGTCTTTTGGAATCCCGAGACCGGAGATTTTAAATCTCTGACTCGGGGTGGTCGCAACCAACTCCCCTCCTTTTTTGTCCACCACATCGTTTTCCAACTCGGATTTTCCAAAGTCACTGGTTGGAAGCAGCCTGGAAACGACGGTTATTAGCTCCGAGCTGCGAGAGTGCAGTGTTATCGCGTGGATAAAAATAAAAGCGCGCCCGAGAAAACGCAATGCAAAAGAGAAAAAAAAAGAAAAAAGAAAAAGCCCAACAAGTTGAAACAACAAGTTGTGGCAACAAAACGCACGGTCATCCCGTTGTGCGATAAATATCCCCTCACCTGAAAAGACAATTAATCAACCGCTGACCAAGAGTGTGCGCGACACTCTATATTTTTTTTTTTTTTTTTTCTTTTCACGTATGTATATGGCACACAAAGTGTATGTACGCAAAAGCGCGCGCATCGAATTAAATAAATTGACAATTAACGCGGCCGTCGCGTTGATGCAGCTGTGTTTGGTCAGCCTTGAGTCATCGTCGCTTTTACCCCCGATTACTTGTATATGTATATCCCTGCGTGGCACTTTTCTGTGCTTTTACGTATATATATATATATAATCACCACCAACATATCTAAATCGATCGGACAAAGGACATTGGGCGTAAAACGTGTACACCCTCGCGCACCGATAATAGCACATAATAATATCGGGACGACATAAAAATGGTAAGAGAGAAGAGTTATTACGTATATATATATATGAATGACATGTTTGTCCCATCGGTAACAAATTTATATAGAGTAAATTCCATAAGATGCAAAACGAGAAGCAAAGCAAAGATAATACTTACATATGATAAAGGTAATCGCTAACAAGGGGCAATGTCGTTTATGCTGTTTTTTTTTTTTTTTCTGTCCACAGGTGAGAAGCCGCACAAGTGCGTGGTCTGCCAGAAGGCCTTCTCCCAGAGCAGCAACCTGATAACGCACATGCGCAAGCACACGGGGTACAAGCCCTTCGAGTGCAACCTCTGCGACAAGGCGTTCCAGCGTAAGGTCGATCTGCGCCGGCACCGCGAGGGCCAGCACCCGAGCGCCCCGGCCCTCGATTACCGCTCCCTAAGGGCGCCCTGCCAATCCAGCCCCGACACCACGACCACCCTACCCCCCGAGCCCGAAACCACGGCCTACACCGACAGCTGAGGACTCCCACCCGCCTACCCATAAATTCCACACTTTCATTGGCTTTTCGTCTTTGGATCACCACGGCTGTACACAACAATGGACCCGATGGATGCACCTCGTTTGTACACATACAAATATATACGCAATGCCGATTACACACGCACGGTACGTGTTGGCTGAAATCGAAGAGGGTTGGGGAGGGGGGGGGAAGAAAAAAAAGAGCGCCCCGTCACGATTTTCCCGAAGAGGAGTCCCCCTCCCGAAGCTTCCGAGCTGTTCGTCTTTGGCTCTGATGGTTGGCGCGCGCCAGCACCTGTTGAGGATATAATATACGGAGATAACGATCGCCTCCCTGCTTCTTCTTCTTCTTCTTCTTCTTCTTCGTGTTTTTCCTCTTGCATTCCACGCGCGCGTCCGTTGCGTTTGTGTATACATAGGTAATGTGCGCACAGGGGCGATCGTACAAGGTGCCCGGGGTAAATTTTCGACTTGTATATACATCAGGACGGTTCGTACTTGCCCTGTATTGTATTTGTCATTGATACACGTGGCCTTTGAGTGCCTTGCGTTTCACGCGTTTTGTTCTTTTTTTCTTTTTTTTTTGACGAAAATGATGGGTATCCATTTGTATAACTTTCCGATGGAATCAACAATCTCTCATAGTATGCAGATATATATATATATATATGCTCACCGGTAGAGATAATAAGTGTACATGGCTATATGCGTATCTGAATGCCGAGCGAGTGAGTCGACTCGGTGTTTTTGTGATGAGTATATGTATATATAGGGTATGGATCACGGGAGGCCTTACCGGGAGTGTTTCAAAAATGAGCGTTATCCGAGCACATGAAGTTTGAACAGTTGCGCTCGAGGAGTGGAGGAATAACAACGCCGAGGTATTTTTGGCTTTTATCGATTTTTTTATAATGTGCGCATCACCTATGCAACCATCGAGATGATGTGGTTATTGCCGCGGAGATGGCGCACTTTTTTTTTTCATTTGGAGGGGGCAAGAGTTCGAAAAGGGCTCTTTCGGGGGTCAAAAATGGTGGGCGATATTGCACCGATATTTTTACGCATATTTGCACTTTATTGTACCATAATAGCACTCGTGCGTGCGTTTTTTTTTTTCGTTCAACATGTAAATATTAATATTCACGTGTCATAGTCCATCGAAGCCAAAGCCGTACGTGATTTCGAAGGAATGTTGACGTGCGTTTGATGATTTGCGATGTTTGTTATCGGTTTTGCATCGGTTTTCGCCGATCGCGATAGTGCAGCAACATGTTTGATCGATTGCTCATCGAAATACAACAGCTGTCTATTGTTGCTCGACCAATTTTCACTTTGATGGAAAACGAACGATTCGTCGTCCAGTCGATTCGCTGCAGCTACCGCGTCGATGTGTACGTAGATCGGGAAAATGATGAAAATTAAAATTGTGTAAGGGAAGGGTGTAAAAAAAAAAACCAATGAGTGACTTTAACCATGATTATTGGTATTCTTTCTTGTATCGTGGAGCAAAAGTTTCATAACGGCTAGAGGACCAAAGATAGCTTAAGGCACTGTTTACCAGAAAATAAAGGCTCGATCGCTTCGACGGCGTTTGCTCTGTAACTCACGAGGTGGGAAAAAAAAAAAAAAAAAAAAAAAAAAAAAAAAAAAAAAAAA
>NW_019379508.1:597494-609501 GCF_000648655.2 Copidosoma floridanum | reverse complement strand
AAAAAAAAAAAAAAAAAAAAAAAAAAAAAAAAAAAAAAAAAAAAAAAAAAAAAAACAACGAAATGAACCAAAAATTATATTTTATTGCTATGTAAATATTATATCGATGATTGAATAAATTGTTTTTCTTATGAAAATTTATGTGATACTAGTACTTATTCATTCCCTCCTTCCAATTTCTTTTGTCCAACAATATACTTACTGCTTTTAATTCTCACCAATTTTTTGTTTCCTATGTAAAATTAATTGATCTCGTTGCTCTGTTAACTTACCATTGTAATATTACACCCATTATACGCAACAAGTGAGCTAAACCGGTGATATTCAACACTTGGATGTTTTAAAAAAAACATTCGTGCCAAAAATCGGCAACTCTTTGTCTTTGAAGGTACACCTCGAAAGCATCTACTGCATATTTATACCACAGTAAAGTGATATTTTTTAAGGGTAACTTTCAAGACTTTGCATTGTGAGTGACGCCACTTTGTATAGGTACCGAATCGAATGCGAAAACAAAAACTCTCAACACTCGGATTTGTCGATAATCAAAAAAAGAATATCCCCTCGCAACGAGATCAATCACGCGTTTTATCAACATATAGATACATCCCACGCCTCTGCCCTGATGTGATAATAAGTAAATATCCGTCATCGCGCTCTCCTCCTTTCCACCGCGAAAAGCCCGCCACGCGCGTTGAATCAACAAAAAAAAAAGGCAACAATCACCAAAATAAGGCAGCTGAGTTTCCTTCAATTAAACCTCCACACCCCACCTCCCCGTCATCTTTTTAATAAACCCCCCCCCACCCCCTCCCTCTCTTTCTCTCCCTTGACGTTTTACCACGCGCGCGCGTGCTACGTGTCGTCGTCGTCGTCGTGTGTAACTGCAGAGAGAGAGAGAGAGAGAGGTTCGAGAAACACTCTTGCGCCTAATTGCCTCTTGTAACGCGTCAGGTGTGCATATACGCGCGCTTATTCGCTCTTGCACGGGCTTTTCACGCTGCGCTGCACGTGTGTGTAATATACATATATATATATATGTATTATACGTGTGCACACCCATACAAACGAGCAGCGAGCGCATATGGTAATTGGCCAATTTGCGATTCCCGATCGATTCCAACGTGTGTTATATATATATATATATATATATGCGTATACATTATAGGTACGTACGGTCGGAATAAACCGTGCGTGCGCGGACTTGACCCGAATTCACCGGGCGCTCGAAATCGGATGATTTTTGCTCGAAGGAGGTGGTGGTGCTTCGAATGCGAGAAAGAGCGGCGATCGGATCGGGGATGATTGTTTTTGTTTTCGGCATTGCGTTTCGCTGGATGATACACGCGGTGATAGATTCGGCCAAAGTGCGCCGATTGCCCGCGTTTTGGGTGGTGCGAGCCGGGCTCACCGATTTTCTCGAAACCACCGGTATTTGTTATTTAATTGATTGCGTCACCTGCCTCCAACCTTTTTTTTTTTTTTTTTTTTTCATAATGTAAATAAAACTCTGTGTACATACTCGACGCGCTTTTTCAAAGGGTAGATATTTACGACACGGGAGGAGAATAGATTAGGTATTTTTCACGTATCGATATGTAATATTTATACCCATGTATAATGGACGCAAACGCTTCCAAACTACCCGGGTTCTGGAGTGGTTTTCTGACACACTTTTTTGCGACTGCTTAATTTGACATCCGATGCTCTCTCGGGGAGAGAGGTTTCGCGAAAATGAAAACCGTGCCATTAATATCGTGGACACGCGGCGAGCGCGCCCTGTACTTACTTTTGACGGTAGTTTTCGAAAATGCGCCCGCGGATGTACATGTACTTGTACACATTATTGCTATACATATATCGCAATTTGCGCGTAATGTTAATATACACAAGAGGTATGTACTTGCGCGTTATAACGAAGCACGTTTACGGGACGTATTTTTGATTTATGCGTCTCATTCGTAATAATACGCGCTACTGGGACGAGTTTATTCTATTTTTTTTTTTTTTTTTTTTCCGTAGTAAAAATGGAAGGAAGAAAATCGGTTCCGAAAAATTGACACATTATTGACACACAATTGCAGACGATCGACGTATAAGTTTCGCACTGGAGAAACAAAAAATTTGGCTATGGATTATTAAAATAATGTCGAACCGACATATTTGAGAAAACGAACAAGTGCTATATACCTGCAAAATTATTTTTCTTTAAATTAATATGGTGTTGGCAGCTCGTTGTGATCCTAAAATGAAGAAAAAAAAAATTGATGAAACAGCAGTGCATTGTCATTGAAAAGTTTGAGGGGAGAAAAAAAAAAGAAAGAAATTAATGTCCCCTACTGAAAATTCGAATTAGCCAGCCATACGGAAATCCCAGTCCTTAAAAATGCAAGCCATCGCAGTTCAGAGCTGCTCTGTGATCATCGGCAAATCAAGTAAACACGGTATGGTGGTAAGTATACTCATACAATGGCATGTATATGCGCTCGAGGAGGAAAGAAAGAAAACCAGGACACACCGGCGGCACGTTGGGTTAGCGCGTGTATACACTCACGTGTAACGTGTCGAATAATTGTCTCCGAGAATCCGATGAGGCTCGTAAAAATCATGGCAAAGAACGAGGCCGCCGCCGCCGCGCGACGCGAAGACGAAGAGACCCGGAAGAAATTACTTGACGTCCTGGATCAAGATCGCCCTTTAATATCGTCATGTGTTGTAGGTATCGCCGGACCCAGCTTCCGACGAACCGGTTACGTGTACTCTCTTTCTTCGCCAATGTACATGCGTTGCGAGATGCAGAAGCGCGCGCGTGCCTTTTTTGCGTGTGAGACATCAGTCGTGTACAAGCACCGATGGAAAGAAATACTTTATTGCTCGGATTGATTGGCGAACCAAAACATTTATTTTTTTTACTTTTGTTATTATTATTGCTTCTTTTTATTAATTAGTAACATGAGATATGTATTGTAATCAGACTTCATGGGCCGATCATTGTATAATATTGTGTTCTCAAACGCTTTGAGAGAAAAATTTTTTTTTTCACTACTATCCACGATACAATATGTGGGAAAGCATTTCTTTTGTTGCAGATAAATCCAACACATTTCAGATATTATAGTTTATTGTAGAGTATTTTATAAATGAAGTATTTAAATCCTTTTTCAAATTTTTGGAATAAAGTGTTTTGTTTTGGCTAAGAAACAATTATTTTAAATTTATAAGAAAAACAATATTTTAAAAACACTTGTGCCCAAATCTGCCAGTAATTGTATATTTTACCCACACTTTTGTGAATAAAAAAAAAAAAAAAAAAAATGTCAATGTTAACAAGTGAGTACAAGGGGAACATTGAGGTAGAGGCCACAACATAACAGAACTGACAAGATAGAGTACAACATGGTATATCATAAATATACCTTTATTATTTTCAAGTCTTTCTCCGTGCCAGCATCTTTTTGCCGACAGCCCGATTCCAACGTGTACATCGCGGGGAGATTCTTCTTCTTCTTCTTCTTCCTCGATGATTGACCGACGCACGCGGGAGAGTACGTGTATGTAATGAGAAAAAGCGAGGAGGGACGATGAAATTTAATAAGACGATTACCGCCACACGCACCGGAGAAACGTACGGAGATTTCTTCCTCTCTCGACGCGCTGTCGCCCTCAACGACGATTTTCACTATATAATATACTGTACTTGATCGCGTCGCCCAATGTTATTATACCCATCGAATTTACAGTGCGGTCGTGCGTGCTTTCACACTTTTTGCTCCTATAAAAATCACTTCCATTACTTATTACCCATTCGAGTCATTGGTGAAGAAAAGAGAAATCTATGCGTGATTTCCGTGATGCTTTTATCATTGACTGCACGTTACCGAGTTTTTCAACCATTTTCAAATTTACATACTTTCCCGAGGAGTTCTCTCACGCGCTCGCACGATAAGAGAAACTAAGTTGGTAAATAAAGTTCTATTCTGTATATGGCTATTGTTTATGTATATGTATAGTAATTTTATAAATATACGTTTGTTCGAAACTGTTATCGTGTACCCGAAATAGCCATCGCGTCGATATTTTAATCAGCTGTTTACTACTTGCAAAGATACATTGCAACTCGTTGCCTTTTACTTTCGTTTTTATTATGAATTATTTTATCCCACATTGCAGTTATAAAGCCATCCCTTGCATCGTTGGATTTTATATGCTCATGAATTTATAAGGTTTCGAAGCTTAAGTTATGCAGACTCATGGTATTTAAATTTTTGCTCTAGTTTTGGATTTTCATAATTTTCCGTTGTATAGTTTTATTCTGAAAAAATGGCCCGCCACAAACGCGTGGTCAACTACTCTCGGGTCCAAGACATTCGGTTGATGCACTACAAAACATTGACAACAGTTACCGAAAAATCGTTGGTCAACAATATTTAAGCAATATTTCACTGTATACATGTTCAATACCGCGGAGCGAAGCACAAATCGAACGCAACCAACATCCGCGCGGTACTGGAAAATAAAATTTTGTTTTCGTCGGGGCGTAGCTTGGTAATCCTTGTCAATAACTATAAACAGTAGAGCACATGCCAATACTTTAGATTTGAGTAAACACCGTATCTACAGTTGATTTAATTTGTATTAACAGTTTATTTTTCTCTTCTTTTATAAGAGCTGAGAAGTAACACAATGTTGCGTCGCCGTGGACGTTTCCTCCCCAGGTGAGTTTAAGCTTTTTTTATTTGAAAATTATCAAGATAAGTAGGTTATATTAACTTGACACTTTGTTATTAGCCACATTTGTTTTTCGTATTTCTCAGTAAGGAAGCAATACGTTATTTCTCATCAAGTCGTTAAAACGACAAATATTGTTTCGCTCAATTGTTCCAGATACAATTATAATGAAACTGTCAAGCAGGGCGGTTACATCTTCACAGTTCATTTGCACAATCTTGTCCACGACACGCCGCTCAAAGTATGTGATTTTTATAAAATTGGCAGCGAATCTTTTATCAAAATGCAACTAAGTGCCCTTGATCGTCATCGTAATCTGTACCATTTGAAGTTCAGTCTACGATTTACTGAAAAACCATCACACATCCAGAGCGAGTTCTTCAAGCTATCAGTTTATTTCAACAAGTCACCAAAATACGAGCACTTGTTCAGACTTGATAAAATCGATGAAATGAATTACGCGTCAGAAGAAAAATTGGTTTTCGACTCAACTCTTTGTTACCCATTATCAGATGCTGATGTGGAAATCTTTGTGCCAGAGGACGTTCATAACGAGCTGACTAAGGATTTGGGAGAACTACTGTCGGGAAAAACTCATTCGGACTGGAAACTGTGTGTGGAAGATACAGTGTTTCATGTGCACAAAGGTATACTTGCAGTTAGGAGCAAAGTGTTGGCCAAGATGATTGATGCAGACATGATTGAAAAACAAACCAACACGATCAAGTTGGATCAGTGGGATCCTGTGGTGGTGAAGGAATTGCTTCATTACATCTACACTCACTCTTGTGATTTATCCATAAATCCTCACGAGTTGTTCAAGCTGTCGCACTATTTGGAGGTCGAACCGTTGATAATTATGTGCAAAAATTACTTGCTGGTTAATGTTAATGAGGACAACATTGTTGATAGTCTTATGTTAGCGAGTCAAGATCAATATGGATTATCGAAATTAAAAACTGCACTGGAGCTCTTTGATTCATCCAACAAACTTCGTTTATCCAAAAATTCTAATTACGTAACGTATTTGAGTAAAACTATGGATGTCAACAACTTGATGTCTAGGTTAAAATTTTCACAACAATATAAAGTTGAAAGTTTGTTGGATTACACGGTTCGGTTCATAATAACAAACCACAAAGAAACACTGAAAATTGATGAGTGCAAGCGATTTTTTGTTAATCACCCGTCAACGCTGGTCAAGTTATTTGGAGATTCTTTGGAAAAAATCGATTCGTCGGAAAGAAAGATAGAATCGAAGCGTAAAGCGGTTGATTCCTTGGAAACTTCCAGTTTCAAGCAATAAATTGATATTTTTTATATAATAATAATTAGAATAAGCAACGTTGCGTTATATATGGTATTAATATATTATTTTTTTACATGTAACGTTGGAGTTGATAACTCAAAACTGTTGAATTTTGTTAAATAACTTGATACTCGAAAATTTATATTTTATTACAAAAAAGAAATTAAATACATAAAAAAAAACACCGATAACTACTCGCTTTAATAAAAACCAATCATTTATCCATTAATAAATCCTTCAACCAACGATAAAATAATAAATTGAATGATCAAAATAGTTTAGGATGTGAGCATTTGGTCCTTTGCCCAGAAACTATATACAAAAACTCTTCTCTTTTCTCTTTATGCTTTTCGTCTGTGCCATTTATTTTATTAAACTACAATAATTCAACTTCACCAAAACTTAAAATTAAATGAGTGAAAAACAACTGTGGACCAACAAACAATAACATAGTAAGAAATTAATTTACACTAAAGTGGTGATGAATAAAAAATTCGAATGATTTTTGATCCCAATTTTTTTAACATGTGATCTCTGGATTTCCAAAGCCAGAGGCTCCTCGCGTTCGATAATTCTCTGTTGTTTTTGTAGCGAACCGTGATATATTGTAAGGTCATTGTTTTCACTCATAAGTGATGTTATCAGCTAATTTTCGCCCTACAAATATGGTTGTAGTGATAAGCTTCTTTAAGATAACTATTTGACGACGGACATTTTTTTCATTATTTTTCAAGTGTCTCTGTTAGAAGGTTATTGAATCTTCCACAAAAAAAAAAATAATAATAAAACCCTATTTGTTAACATTTATCAGAAAATATTACACTTTGTACAATGTACTTGAAAATTTTTTTATTACTAAAAAAAAAAAAAAAAAAAAAGAAAAAACGCAAGAAACGCCTGCGAAAACTGCATTTTCTGCTTTCCTCTCCCAGACATGTTAACCGAAGCGTCAAGAGAAAGAGGAAAATAATTTACATTTTCAGAAAAAAAAGGACGAATTCTGCGGAGTGGGGGGAACGAGATCTGTATGTATGTATGTAGGCTTTGTTATATAGGAATCGTAAATCTGACCGGTAGCGTGTTTAACGATCTCTCGCGGACACCCCCTGCGTGTAGCGTCTTTTATTATTAGAGAGGAACCGAAACGAGCGAGAAAACATCAGGAGCAGAAAGCGCGTCAGTTGGGCATGGCCTTTTTTTTCCAAATAGACAATATTCCCTACTGCTTGTACATCCATACTCGACCGTCTCAACCGTGCGCGTCGATAATTAATACTCGTAAAACCAGAGACGCGGAAATAACGCGGGATCCGGTCGATTTTGCGGAGCCGTGAATGATAATTTACGCGGAAACTGTTGCTCCGCGTCAAGCATTATACCGAAGCTGGTTGTATCATAGGTATTGCAGAGCGTGCATTTTTTACACGCAGTACAAGTACTTTTTGTATACGAGGGAATCCGAATAAAATATCCCGTTTTTTTTAAGGCACACCCTTCGAGATGGGGCTCGTTTAACTCATAGTACCATGTACTATGCGGAAAAAATTTAGTGACGGTGAAATCCTTTGTCCGCGATTTGTACATTATATGCGTGTGGAAAGTACAAGTTGACAATTTGAAAAAATTCTTTCTCAAACAGCCCAAAGAACGATTACCGCTACAGGTGACGTAGATCCACTTATACTTGTAGCAATACTAATTAAATCGTACCAACACAGGCCTCGGTACCGATATCTGTAGCACCTAATGAGCGAAAAACCGATTTGTGTTTCAAGTCGTACCCAATTCTTTTGTTTTTAAGAATGTCCCGGCCTAGTATTCCCGGAACCATTTAGTTGCATCAATTTTAATAATGTTAATGTATTCAATGTAAGCACGCTCCGTTACAACATATATTCCCTTAGAGACTTTGTGCGCGCAACGACTAATTATGTATCAGTACATAAATAGCGTTGATATATCGTGTCAAACAATTTAATATACTTGTCAATCATACGTATGTATATGTATTTATTTATACCTATCAATAATCGTGCCGAGTTGCAACAAATTGAATCAATATACAGATGGACTGGGTATTGTGAAAAGCTGTACTCGTATGAAAATACATAAAAGGCGGTTTGAAAGGGACGATTGGGAGTTTGTACCGCGAGACAAAGTCGATAATAATGTGATACCGCGACCCTTCGGCTTATAAAAGCAGAACTCGTCGTGCAGGTACTTATAATATACCGCCCCAACGTAACGAGGGAGGGGGAGGAAAAAAAAAAAGAAATGAAAAGAACATCGTCTGCCGAGAATCGTAATCAGAGCTGATTTCCATGTACACGAGCAAAGGTGCCCCCCCCGACAACGCGTGGGGGTCATCGTAAAAACCGAGACGACGAGCCGCGGTGGGCAGCTCTGATGCGGTCTCGTCCGCGTTTAAATTAATAATGACCGGCGATAAACGGTAAACGCCAGCGAGAAGGGAAAGAAAAGAAAAAATATGTATAAACGAGAGGGTCGGCCGGCGGCTAGTGTGTATAGGGTATATAGCTTCTTGAGAACACCGCGACAACTCGGAAAGTAACCGCGCTCGTATATTTTTTTTTTTTTTCAATTTTCCTCGAATTCGCGAATTTTCACGGGGAAAAAGCCCACGATTGCAATCGAAACGCATGCAATTTCAATATGTTGTTAAAAAAAAATAGAAACCAGCACTCGTAGTTTACACAAGTAGGTACGTCGCTGTACGAGCAAAGTGAGCAGCACCGCAACCCCCCGAGGAGAGGAAACAAAAGTCTCTCAAGGGAAGGCTCTCGATTTCTCGAAACGCAGGGCTAAATTATGCACGAGTCTTGTTGTGCGCTACAACGCGAGGTCTATCAGCACGCGATTCCGATGTATGCGCCGAGGGGTCTCTCTCTCTCTCTCTCTCTCGAAAAGTATAATATCAACCACGGACTTTATACGGGGGAGGGAGACCGACTTCGATTTATCGACGCATCGGGTGTATTCCTCTAAACTTCCGCGTAATTGCACACCCGAGGATATATATTATATGTATGTTAATTGTGTTTCCCTCTCACGATCCGTCGATTCAGGTAATGCATAGGTATAACTTAATTTGCTCGTATACTTATTCATCGAAGCTTGACTTGGACGTCAACTGTACGTGTCTCTTATTATTCTATGTATTTCGTACATCATAATCGTGCATCACCTCTGATGGGTATACATATATATATTTACATGATGTTTGCGTCGAAACAATCGAGAAATCGGTGTGTATATCTATATTTGTTAATATAAGCCGCGCGCTTTTGTGGCTCACTTTCCTTTGGCCCCGGCACCCGTTTCGCTCTCTCGATCACCCGTACATAATTTATCCACAAACAGCGTCATAATTTTATCATTAAAACACGCGTATCTCTGCGTGTACGTGTGTATGGTTACACGAAATGTCCCCGCGTCTTATTCGTCCGCGCGAGCTGCCAAGAAACTCGAAATAATTACTTATATATATATATACACGACGGGTGAGTTTTGCAGCGGGAATCGTTTAAAAAAAGCAAAAGAAGAAAAAAAAGAAATGATAATGATGATTCCGTCGCCGAATCGGGCGAAAGGTAGAAAACACGCAATTTAAAGGAGAGCGCGCACGAATATGGTGTAATCGTCACGTTGTTATTAGCCGATACCTATACGTATATGTATATATATGTGCATGTATGCAGATTGCATTTTCAGGTGTAATTTCGGACGCGTTTTCAGTTCGCGCGACACACGCGCACCGCAGATGAGATGGAGAGGCGTCGAGAAACGGGTTGGGGGGGGGTGTAATTTTCCCGCTCGGTGTATTGCGCAAGTGCTCACTGCTTTCGAGGGTTCGCTCGTTTTCGCTTTTTCGAATCTGGAGTTTTGCATCGGGAAAATCAATCGCGCCGAAAGTGTAGAACTGGAAGACAAGCGTGTATATAGATCAAAGTGCACAAGTGAGATGTATACTTGTACACGATTATACACGACGAAAGGGGGCGAAAGGACAGCTTTGATTAATGAAAGCACTCCGCGTCGATTACACATTCGGCAAGAGGTGTACACGCGAAAGAAAGACAGCCACTTGTGTCAATTAATCAAGACGAGCTTCTTTCTCTTTCGTCGGTGTGTGTGATTTATCAGGAGTCGCGCTTATTGGCATTTTGATCAGGGATCTTTTTTTTTTTTTTTTTAATCTTAATGCCTGCAACGTACACTATGTGCAGTTGTGTACTTATACCTATAAGACGAGTGTTGGGTGAATCGACACCCGAGACCTTTCTTTTTTTTTTTTTTTTTTACCCAATGCTTGAAAAAACACACTGGTTGATCACCTTCGTGTGCATTGTACATGTGTCTATAAACAGCATTAATTTTAGTTGAAAATCAGTTTTCCTTACAAGCAACAGTTGGCCATCGACACGCGGTTGGATGGCACTTGTGTGGCGAGCACCACTATACATTATACCAAGGGCCCAGTAAACGTCCAAATGTCACGAAAAACGTCCCGAGTTAGGAAAAGAATTTTATGATCAATCACACTTGTACCTATACTAACAGTAACGAAAATAATTTTTTCTTACATCATGCCTTGTCATAAAAAAATAGGTATACCTGTGTAGAAATTCCAGTTTAAAGTGACCGAAAATTTTCCGACAACCGCTGATCGACATTTAAGAGTAAAATTAGTAAAAATAATCAATGCACTAGTACTAAAAGCATTAGAAGTGGAACTCTGTTCTCTATAATAAATAAATAAATAAATAAAAAGAACTTTCCATCAATTTAAAAATTTAATTTGAAAAACCGAAACTGATGGTACCACCAAAAAAAAGAAAAAAAAATCCCTCAACTTGAAAGGGCTGAAAGAGGAACCAATCATATTTCTTCTTCAGTTGAAATCGTAAAATACATGTATTATGTCTAAATAATCAATGTAGATGTCAACAGTGGGTAAAGAGGTATATTTTGGGATAACATAATTTTCAAACCATTTTTTGAAACTTTTCGAAACACGTACAGGTACACATATACGCAAGCGGACACGCGACCGAGAACATACTTGTACGTGCGTATATGTATGTGTATATATATGTGTGTATATATACGTACGGGGAAGAAGACACCGATCGCATAAATTAGCAACGCTCCGAAATCCGTGATGGAATACACAGTTTATATATGTACACACACACACACACATGTATAATACGGTGGCATAGCGGCGGCGTCAGAGAGATAGTAGCTCATGCAAAAATCCACCTCTCCGGCATTAAATATGTATGCACGGGCGATAGGTCCCATGATAAGGAGACACCGCACCTGTGGCTCTCTCTCTCTCTCTCTCTCTCTCCCTTTCGTCTTGCTTCCCCATCAGTATGAAGGAGACGAGGAGTGTGTGTATGCTATGCATGTATACGTGCGAGCGTGTAAGAGATATATTGGGGCGCTACCCATCCCTCTCCACCGTGTGGTATATATAACGTGGTGTGGCCTTTTTTTTTCTTTTTTAAATTGTTTTTCGAGAAGGGAGAGATTTTTTTCGGACACGGCAAGAAGGAAGGAAGTAAGAGGCTATACTTGTGTACCTGTACCCGGTTTAGTTTTTGTTGCCGACTTTTTAGTGCGAGGGCTTTGCCCCCTTGTATATGTATACATACGTAGCAATGCTGTGAGCGACACTTCTTTTTTTTTCTCTCCAAGCTCACGCGATGAACTTTGATGCCCAAAGTGTATATACCTACATGCGGGCTTGTTGTTTTGTTTTTATTGTATCATGTAGTGTATAAGTAGGTGTGTGCGCGCGCGTGACTTTGTGATTTTTGCTTTTTCGTTTCTGTCCAATTTGAAGTTTAATTGGGAGGTTTTTTTTGTTTTTTCGATTTTCTCGTGAAAAAAAAAAAAAAAAAAAAAAAAAAAAAAAAAAAAAAAAAAAAAAAAAAAAAAAAA
>NW_019379508.1:566369-591124 GCF_000648655.2 Copidosoma floridanum | reverse complement strand
CCCTCCTCCCCCCCACGCACATACACGTGAAATCTTTACGCTCGGGAGCTCTCGCGATTCAAAAGCAAGTCACTTTTCTCCCCTCCCCCCCCACCCCCGTGTGTTTTTATACTTGCATATTTGATGAGTCGAGTACCTCGCCGTGGCTTTCGAGTGCACTTGATTGCTTTTTTTATACATATATATATATCGCGTTTGCGTGTGAGTGAAAACAAATGTGGATGGATGGGAGGTTTTTTTTTATATTAATTTTCCTAATGGCAAAGAGGAAGAGTTGCGTTGGGCTGTGGGTGACAAATTGCCTTGTGTGTGTATGCCCCGAACGATTTTGTACGCCCAAGGGGTGAGCAAGGGTGTTTTTGGGGTTTTTTTTAGGTTACGAGGGGTTAATAGAGTTTTTTTTTTTTTTCTTTTTAGAGCGTTTGTTTTTTATCCACGACAATACGTGATCCGTTCAAAATCGTTGCGAAATAGATTTGAGTGGTTTTCTTTGCGGGATAACGTATAGCTGGGTTTTTGCTTAAGAAAAAAAAAAAAAAAAAAAAAAAAAAAAAAAAAGTCAATTACATTTTGGTTCGCCAGAAGTGGGTTGCCAAAAAATGTTCCTCCGTCCCATGTGATGATAAGAAAAATCAAAGCACAACCCTCTCTGTGTACTTTTCGCTGTCTTTTTTGTGATGTTTCATTACCGAGAGTACACGCGTCCAGCTGTTTTTTGCACAATCGATGATTTATTTCCCGCAAAATCCGAATTTAGACCGAGATTGTCACAAGTGTGCGCGCGTGTGTGTGTGTGTGTGTGTGTGTATTATCTGCTGTACTTGCGTAATGGCCGTGTTTTCGTATGACAGATCGATCCGAGGCGGTATACCGGCTTAATGGATTTGTATTAAGTGCCCCGTGTGTACGGGGTTGTCGCAAGTGTAAACATATAACGCACATACATTGTAGGATAGGGGAACGTGGGGGCGAAATTCATGTAAAATTCAGTGCAATCGAGTTTTCGGGTCTATTTTACACGATTTCACTTGGGATTTTTTTATCGCCTGTGCTTTTCTGCCTTGTTTTTCTCGTCGTAGCAATTATATGTAACGCGCGCGCCCGCGCGGAGCGATTTCATTCGAATAATGTTTTTTTTTTTTTTTATATATATATATATTCCAATGTGATTGAGTGGTTTTAATAATTGTGAAAGCGTCGAGTGTGTTATTCAAATGGGTTTTCATCGATTTTCCTGCTGCAAGAAACTGGGTTACGGCAGCGCGTGAATTATTTATTTTTGAGCTTTCATTCGAATGGGCCCATGATTAATATATAGACGCGATAACGCAAAGAATGCGTTGATTACATTTTTTTCTTTTTTCTTTTTCTACTTAACGCTCGACTTAACGATCGGAGCGAGTTTTCGGTGGATGGAGTGGACAAATAAGTAGATTTGTTAACGTTAATTATATGCAGCATACCAGCGGTTTTCGAGTAGCTATAATAAGCTAGTTCGGTCGCTTTTTTTTCAATAAAATAAAATGTAAAGATATAAGAAGAACAATATTATTGCCGTACATTATATGTTTGTAGGTAACTGAAAATTGGTTTATCGAAATCTACTCTGTGTTTGTGGTTAATTACAACTTATTGGTCGAGCGGACACCACGACTTGAGCAGCGGTTACAACTGTCTTAAAATGAAATTGTTGATTTGACAATAAATACAATGCGGACTTTAACGAGACAAGAGTTACGGGCTTCCTTTTCAATTCCCGGTGTTTATGAAAAAAATTGTTATTTTGAGTGTAATTCGTAGGGTCTGTGTATTTTCGCAAAGATATTCACAAAAGATTTGTTGACATTTTTATTCCATAGAACGGATTTTTATACGCATGGTTAACTTATAAAATCGCTCGTATCAATTATTGTACGTACAAATTACCGATATTTCGAGCTAAAATTTACTCTCTACGAAGAACGATCGAAGCGTGTACGTCGTACATTTTTTTTTTCTTTTACAGAGAATAGTGTTCCAATTAATCTTAGAGTATTTACTTACGTAATAATAAGTATATTTTGTCGCTCGAGAGTGTAATTTTTTTTTTTTTGCATTACTTTCGCTGAACTTTTTATATATCTTTTTTGAATATCAGCGGTCATTAAAATATCGTTAGTCGGTAACACCAGGTGATTACCTACGGTCGATTAAACAGAGATTGAATGAATGATTATCTGTCTTAGAAAATATAGATTGCGAGTGTTACTTACGTACCATCCCGGGATATATATTATATCCTGTATATGTTAACATACAGCCACTGAGTTGTATATTTAATATGTGCGAGCAGCTGCCTAGAACTGGTTCTGTATATATAGGTATATTTTGTTAAGAGAACCGATCAAACCGAACCAAAAGGGGCTTGAACGAACCTATATACATTCATTGATGAGATGGTGCTTTGAATTTTCCGCTCAACGAATTAAACTACTATCACAAACTGCTGCCGTCACTGGAGTGTGTATGACAGTCAGTCCAGTCAGAGTACAGTACACGTGTACATCACTGTATGACTACATCGTACGCACGCGCACCGCCCGCACGTCACGTACCACGTCACATCATCAGGGCACAGGCAGAGATAAGGCATCATCACATGCAGGCTTAACGCTTAACTCACTAAATATTAATGATTTGATTTCCTTAATAAGTGACGAATATTTTGTTTCATAATTTTACTTACCTTGTCTTGTACATAGTATTTTTTAAAATTATGTCTTAGTACTAAAACGTTATACATATAATTATTTACATAAACATGTCATAACACTTTATGTATAACGTACATTAAAAAAAAAAAAAAAAAAAAAAAAATCAAGTGGGCACTTGTACACGGCAAAGTATGAACGAATACGGTAAGAAGTTTAAGGCCAACTCATCCTTGGGATGTGTGTAACTCGAGATCATTTAGAGCTCGTAAAGGACAGCACGTAAAATGCGTTTACAGCTGCCGCTGGTGCGCATCATAAAACGGCTGTATATATTATATAATGCGGTATTATGTACACCATGGGTGCATGGTGGTACTTGTAAAGCTGACGCGGATTACATTAGGCTCTTACCCGTACGTATACGTGGGGAACATTGATTTTTTTTTTTCTTCTTCTTTACACATGAGTGTATAATGTACATGTACTTTAAAAAGGTGGGTAATAGCCAGAATTGGGTGCACGTGAATACTTTGTGTTTGTACTTGGTTGTTTTTCTTAAAATGCAGTGCATTTCTTGTTCTGGAGATTTTTTTTTTTTTTTTTTTTTCTACACCTTGTACATCTGTACTCTTCCAGCACGGTACACTTGGACGAAATTTTTTCCAGCAAAAGGTGCGCGTAATAACGTTGTAAGATAAAAGCGTCAAGCGTAGGTAATGAATCATTTATTCAAATGCTTTATAACAGTTTTCGATGATCAAATTAAATTTCGATTCAATTTTTTCTTATAGCTGGTTCGATGTTGTTGGTTTTGTAAAGTCAATTACGCAGTTTTAGGGTACTATATTTGAAAAAATTTGATTGGACATGAACATGGATTGTTCGTTAAAAACTATAAAGATTGTCATGATGGATCCAAAGTAGATTGAAGCTACGAAAAATAAAAAAAGGATGGGGAAGTAGTACTTATTGTGCCGGTGGATAAAAAAAAAAGAAAGTATTTTCCCCGTAAAAAACGACCCCTCAAATTTTATTCCCAAGCGCTGGAAAATCTGGTGCAGGGGGAGGCCTTCAAGTACCAGGTAGCCCTGAATTTTCGACAAATGAAAAGAAAAAAAATGAAACAGATTCCAAGGTTCAATCATCATAAGTGGCCCGATAAAAACGTCGCGACTAATCTGACCTTCGCTTGACAAATCCAATCTTGCCGAAACACACCCATATCATCAAACACAAAAGTGTCGGCTCCGCTTAACTCACAATGTAACGTATATATACATACAGGCCACAGAGATTCCATCACCCGAGCACACACACATATATGGTACACGGGGTGCAAGCTGCAGCTTATGGATTCTCGCATCGAGGTATGTACAAGGCGACGGACGGCAGACACCTGCCCCTCTCGTTGCCTTTACCTAATACTCGACTCGACTCTCTCCGTCTTTTTTCCCTCCGTATATTATACAACGTAGGGCCCATCTCCCTTACGCCTCGGATGTATATATACGCGGCTTATTACACTTTTATGCATTGTATATATGTATATATAAATTGCGGCTGTCGATGACGACTTCTCGGAGCAAAGAGCGCCCTTTTATTTTACGGCTCGCACGACGGCTAAAGCGAGGGATTGATCGTTAAAGCGCATGATTACTGCGGTATACATCCTATAATATATATATATAATAGAACGCCGATTTGACTGCCGATTCTCAACTTACTCATTTTCTTCTTTTCACTGTGGTTATGGGCACGGAGAGATTATTACATATTTTTCGCTATACTTTTACGGTGTAGTACATAGAAATGGTGCACGCGTCCAGCGTGAGAAACGTATACCGTGGCAGTAAGTATTTCTATAATAAGAAAAAAAAAACCTTGGAATTACACGATTGATGACATTTAGATGACACAAGTGTCAAAGTTGTCGACCGAACGCGGGGATCAAGCTTCTTTTTTTTTTTTTTTTTTTTACCTTTACAATCGAATTCACAATCGCTATGTAGCGCAGACGTTAGCGGCTCTTTTTTTTTTTTATCCACACGCTCGAAATCACGTATGCACACACGTATCAGGGGTATACATATNAGTGGGCGGGGCTTAGGTTAAAGGTCTGGGTAGGGGGACTCTCCCGCTCCAGCTTGCTCTGTGTGGAGAGAGGGTGATTGCGCACTGCGCATGCGGCGAACTCCCTAAAATCTGGGAGCCTTGCAGGTCTCATAAAGTATAGTGTACGGCCATTGCATAGCAGTCCTTGCTAGTATCAAGTTCTACTGCTGTTTTTCCTCGAGTGCCGAGTCGATATAATTACTGTTGCTGGTTGTCCACATTGTTCGCTTGGAGAAACGTGCTCAACATAACGGATCGGATTTATCATTTGTAGTATTGGTAATGTATTTGATACTTTTTTAGTTCAAATTTTAATTGTATAGGTTTTTAAGGTTACATACTTACGCATTTTTTTCTTGAAATGATTGAGCCTACGAAAATGTATCCAACACAATAAAAAAATACTGGATTACGTATTTTTAATGGCACACTTCTTTTATTCAAACAATTATAATCTAGTCTAAAGAGCCTAGTCGGACTTCTTGTTGTGCTGTCAAGTACTTACTGTTGTTGGTTGTTAACATTATTTCGAGTAAATATTACAGATTCTTACAGCTGATGCGTGATTTTTGAGAAACGTGCTCGATTTCTATCAGCATAGCTTTAATTAATTAACTATTGATTAAATTTGTCAGTGAATTGTTCATATAGTTGATGCAGCTGTGGCACTGTGCATGTCCAACTGAAAGCGATAGACGCAAAAAACGCCAAAGTGACACCACTTAGCGGCAAATTTAAACGTGCTGCAAGCAAAAAGCTTGAATATTCCGAAACCTCCTAACTGCAAGCGATCCAAATACTAATACGAGGACAGATATTTTAATTAGTTATCAATTCCATTTTTCAGTAAACATAAATGTACAAATTGTGGCATACAAAATTCAAATTACTTCTATAGCGTGCTATCACTAATCACTTGTATAAAAATCATGATTTTATAGTTAGACGTTTTTCGAGAACTATTATTCCTTAGAAAAAGAAACTTTCAGTGATGGTCGACGCCATAGATTTATAATAATGTATAAATTGTTAGCATTTCTCGGATAAAATTGTTAGTGTAAATTAGAATTAGATTTTTTAAATTAATATATTGAACTGTAACGCCGTACTACTTCATGAAATTTGAATTGAATGTACGGCACATGATATTGTTTCAGCAATTAGGGTGGTAAAGTGTTAGGGAGCATAAAATCTTATAAAAATGGTGAGAAGATCATTAAAAAATTTCTGGTGAATATTTTATTGAATATCACTAATTGTGTTACATTTGTAGTCGGTTTTTGATTTGAACAACACAATAGCTAATTCACTCTGAACGACTCTTTTCCTGATATTCTAATCTAATCAGGTTGGCTCCGATCAAACTAGAGAATGTGCATTCTTACAATTAATAAAGATATACCGGAGTAGCTTCGAGAATTTAGCCACTTAAATTGTAATTACCAGACAAAGCTTATATTTNCTCTCGGTGTTTGACGTTCGTCTAGTGTCTCCCTCAAGGTTACTCGAGTGTGAATTATCAATCTCGATCTCGTGGTAACTGCTCCCCTCTCGTACATACACGTTAAGAGTAGAGATACAAATTACCCTAAGAAAAAAAAAAAAAAAAAAAAAAAAAAAAGGGATGAAACTCTGGGAGGTTCGCACATTTTTTTTCCCATATTAATACACCTAAATATAGGTATCGGGGCAACAAAAGGTACGGAAGAAATTATGCGCGTATTCCAGGCAAGCAAACAAAACCAAAAAACAAATCATCCCGGGGGAGTGGTGTATATGAGAGGAGCGGCAGCTCGTTTCGGCTAATGTAAAGTGCATGGGCTTAATTTGAGAGTCAAGCGGTTGTAGAGCATGTATTATACGGAGGAAAAACCACACACGCAGACGCCCTTTGCAGGGGCGCGTCTTTTCTTCTGGACCCCAAAGGGAGAAAGAGAAAAAGGTCAACGCATTAGTAGCGCGTCAACCTGTACCCCTGTGTATAGGGCCAACAATGCGGGAGAAAAGACCTGTATACATATATAGGTAACCACCTCTCGAGAGGGCCTCTTCTCCCCAACAAAAGAAACATACTTATACTGCCGGCGTGACTGTCACTACGTCATTGTGCACATACATGCGCTGCGTGTCATCCCCGCTTTCTTTTTTTTTTTTTTTTTTTTTTTCTACCTTTTGCATGATAATATATACGTGAAATCTCTCTTTGGATATAATATTACGTATTACGTGTCATATGCGTCTCGGGACACGTATATATATAGATTTTTTTTTTTTTAGTTTTTCCCACAGTATGGGTGTAATGTGGCTTTTGATAGTTTTCATGCGGGCAATTGGAGCGGAAGATATTTTACCTCTGATCAATGTCACGTACGTGTGTCTATACGGTTAACACTCGAGTTAGTGATTTTCAACAAAAAAAAAACCGTACAGGTGTGATGAGAGAAGAATTTCAATTACATTAGTACAAGTGCTTGGTATATACGATCGATTTTATCAAGTGTATATGTGTATATGCTTAACAAGTACAACTTGTTTGCTAAGCAATGACGTATTGGTTAATCCACTATTTTCATCGAATACATTTTTTCTTATTCGTGGGTTTGTGTGTTCAATTAATTATTTCAAAACATATTTTTCACTACCGGTTTTTCTTCTTTTTGTGTCTGGGTGTACATTTTTTTTTTTTTTTTTTTTCAAATTCAAAATCTACGCGTTAAGAAATCTTTAATGTTCTGGTATATCTTTCAAGGTAGGAGCTTACACAATGTTAGTGTTTTCACTTCATAAATTTTCAATACAGTTGTACGTAGTTGAGCAGTTGTTTCTCAATCGCGATAGTCTAATTTAAAAATACTTAGATACCGAGTGTAATTTTGATATTCTTTTTTTTTTTTTTTTTTTTTTTTTTTTTTGTTCAAACGCGATTATTCAATAATATTTCAAGTCCAAAAATAAATGTTCTTATTGGCCACCTGTAAAAATGAAGCCTCGTTCATCAAAAAGTAGCCGGGAAATTGTGTACATTAGTTGCGTGAGTAGAGAAAAAGAAAAAAAAAAAAACATACAATCGGCATCCATCATGACGTTAACTTCCCCGAAAAGTTTACCAAAATTTATTCTCGATCCCGCTAATTTCGTTAAAAAAAAAAAAAAAACCAGACCACACCTTATATCTGCTCCAAGTTCTCTTTAACACCTATTAACGCGACCCCACGTGCTTTTTCTCATTCAAAGCAGCCAAATGGTACAATGCACCCCTCGGTCTTTATCACGCTCGTCGTGGTCGTTTCACGCTGTGTGCAAACAAAAAAAGAAATGGACAAACATTTTCTAGATCTTCTCCCCCCACCCCCATTATCATAAATATTTATTCATGTACACACGGACACAAGAGCCACAAAGAAGAAAAACAAGAACACACAAAGTCCTGCATTGTGCGCGTGTACCCACAAAGTTGCGTTAAGAGGGCCAAATTAATATACCGCCCAGAAACTCGTGCGGGTTAATATATTCACGTGCGCCATCCATGAGAGTTATTTTTATTTTTTTTTTTTTTTGTCAAAAGGAATCACACGAGCCAATTCTCCCGGCCCCCAACACCCAAGAAATCACCACGAAAAGCAAAAGAGCCAAGCAAAGCCTCCCGTGTCAATGTACATTTCATGTACACGAGTACAATTCACTCTATACTCGTAATCGATATAAATTTTTTTTCTTTTTTTTTTTTTTTCCCCCTCCTGTATACCGCAATGGACGCGAAAAACATTATCATACCAAACACCGATGACATGCCATCGCGGGGGAGGGAAAAATGTCGCGTGTACAGACTCGAGGCAATAATTTTAATTTTCACTTGGATGGTTGTAACGGCTGTTTACGGTATAAGAAAATTACCAAGGGGACCCACCGCTGCATTGAATTTCATACGCGAGGGTGCAGCTTGTCGATAGTTTATAATAGCCGATTGGCAGGACAACATATTGTATATATTATGTACTTTTTTTTTTTTCTCCTCCTTCCTTCCTAATTTAACTGCTCTCGTAATTACAGACGTGTGCATAGTTGGAGAGGATGAAAAAAAAAAAATAATAATAATAATAAAAATATGTACCACACTGTAGGTATACGGCGTACAAAGGTTGTGTCACATTCGAGTTGAATGGTTTGAAAAACAGCACTTGTCGCGGGGAGTAAAATTGCAGCAGAATTGATTTTGGTGGTGAAAAAAAAAAATAACGCCATAAGGGCAAATTCGTATGATTTAATTCCATCGAGTAGAGAGAGAGAGAGAGAGAGAGAGTAAAAAAGAAAGAAAAGAAAATCATCCCGCACCGCAATCAATTTGCAAGGGCGCGCCGTTATTAACGCCTTGTATATACACGTATATCCACCCGAAGAAGAAACAACCAAGTATAGGTATATATATATGATGCGAACAGCCACGCGAAAACCACCGACTGCGGGACTTTTAATATAAAATATTTTGTGCGGGTGCGCCTGTATATTGTACACAATGTAATATAATAAAGAAACGGGCCCTATTATAAGTACCTTATACCTATACATATACATATATACTTCGCAGCAACAGCAACGAAACATGCGGCTGATGATGTTGGCGCTTCTCGCAACCCAACTGTTGCACCGAGCGCACGTTATATATATACGTATAATATAGTATATGGTAGAGATGGCGAGAGTTGTGAATTTAATTAAACTAACAGTCACACGGACTCCCGAGTTTATCGCCGATGGAAGCTCCATTGTCGCGATTTCGCTAATTGTCAGCGATACCCCGCCTTTGATTTGCCGTGCCCATTAGCTAGTGCACAATTATTATTTATGCACACCGATATGGTTTAATTAGTCGATCAAAGCGCGATAGTCGCGGGGAAAATTTATCAAAGTATATACACGGCCCCCGCTCGCGCGTAACATGATCCGCGTTAATTTCAGTCGCGCAATATTAACCAGCGCCTCATCTCGATAGAGGGATTCGTTCAAATGAGAAGTATCGGGNAGCCACTTAAATTGTAATTACCAGACAAAGCTTATATTTTAAAATACAATTTTTTCGTAGCTATTTTTCTTTGTTCTGGTACGTTTCTAATGGATGGCCTTCGGTTTTTATACTAAAACGTCGATATGCCATATCAAACATTTTTCCCCTTAGTATGTCCCGCGCGAAGTTTGAATAAAAATTTTTTCATTGGCTGCTTGCATACCTATGTTGTCCCCAACTACTGACACTAATAGATCATCAACAGAATGAAACGTGGATTTGAAAATTACACATCTAAACATAGTAAAGTGTAGAAACTGCTTGTATACTTTTTTAAGCAAAAAAAATTATTTAAATAAGCTCTAGTGAAAATGTCTTTGAAAACTTTACTCTACAAACAGCACAATAGCTAATTGTAAGTGTTTTTTTTTTCTCTCAAATGCTAGGACCTACAATAAAAATTAAAATATAATTGATAAACTTAAAGTATTTTTTAACAGTTTCATCATTATCTTTCTTAGAAAAACTTAATTAAGCTTCGAGAATTTAGCCACTTAAATTGTAATTACCAGACAAAGCTTATATTTTAAAATACAATTTTTTCGTAGCTATTTTTCTTTGTTCTGGTACGTTTCTAATGGATGGCCTTCGGTTTTTATACTAAAACGTCGATATGCCATATCAAACATTTTTCCCCTTAGTATGTCCCGCGCGAAGTTTGAATAAAAATTTTTTCATTGGCTGCTTGCATACCTATGTTGTCCCCAACTACTGACACTAATAGATCATCAACAGAATGAAACGTGGATTTGAAAATTACACATCTAAACATAGTAAAGTGTAGAAACTGCTTGTATACTTTTTTAAGCAAAAAAAATTATTTAAATAAGCTCTAGTGAAAATGTCTTTGAAAACTTTACTCTACAAACAGCACAATAGCTAATTGTAAGTGTTTTTTTTTTCTCTCAAATGCTAGGACCTACAATAAAAATTAAAATATAATTGATAAACTTAAAGTATTTTTTAACAGTTTCATCATTATCTTTCTTAGAAAAACTTAATTAAGCTTCGAGAATTTAGCCACTTAAATTGTAATTACCAGACAAAGCTTATATTTTAAAATACAATTTTTTCGTAGCTATTTTTCTTTGTTCTGGTACGTTTCTAATGGATGGCCTTCGGTTTTTATACTAAAACGTCGATATGCCATATCAAACATTTTTCCCCTTAGTATGTCCCGCGCGAAGTTTGAATAAAAATTTTTTCATTGGCTGCTTGCATACCTATGTTGTCCCCAACTACTGACACTAATAGATCATCAACAGAATGAAACGTGGATTTGAAAATTACACATCTAAACATAGTAAAGTGTAGAAACTGCTTGTATACTTTTTTAAGCAAAAAAAATTATTTAAATAAGCTCTAGTGAAAATGTCTTTGAAAACTTTACTCTACAAACAGCACAATAGCTAATTGTAAGTGTTTTTTTTTTCTCTCAAATGCTAGGACCTACAATAAAAATTAAAATATAATTGATAAACTTAAAGTATTTTTTAACAGTTTCATCATTATCTTTCTTAGAAAAACTTAATTAAGCTTCGAGAATTTAGCCACTTAAATTGTAATTACCAGACAAAGCTTATATTTTAAAATACAATTTTTTCGTAGCTATTTTTCTTTGTTCTGGTACGTTTCTAATGGATGGCCTTCGGTTTTTATACTAAAACGTCGATATGCCATATCAAACATTTTTCCCCTTAGTATGTCCCGCGCGAAGTTTGAATAAAAATTTTTTCATTGGCTGCTTGCATACCTATGTTGTCCCCAACTACTGACACTAATAGATCATCAACAGAATGAAACGTGGATTTGAAAATTACACATCTAAACATAGTAAAGTGTAGAAACTGCTTGTATACTTTTTTAAGCAAAAAAAATTATTTAAATAAGCTCTAGTGAAAATGTCTTTGAAAACTTTACTCTACAAACAGCACAATAGCTAATTGTAAGTGTTTTTTTTTTCTCTCAAATGCTAGGACCTACAATAAAAATTAAAATATAATTGATAAACTTAAAGTATTTTTTAACAGTTTCATCATTATCTTTCTTAGAAAAACTTAATTAAGCTTCGAGAATTTAGCCACTTAAATTGTAATTACCAGACAAAGCTTATATTTTAAAATACAATTTTTTCGTAGCTATTTTTCTTTGTTCTGGTACGTTTCTAATGGATGGCCTTCGGTTTTTATACTAAAACGTCGATATGCCATATCAAACATTTTTCCCCTTAGTATGTCCCGCGCGAAGTTTGAATAAAAATTTTTTCATTGGCTGCTTGCATACCTATGTTGTCCCCAACTACTGACACTAATAGATCATCAACAGAATGAAACGTGGATTTGAAAATTACACATCTAAACATAGTAAAGTGTAGAAACTGCTTGTATACTTTTTTAAGCAAAAAAAATTATTTAAATAAGCTCTAGTGAAAATGTCTTTGAAAACTTTACTCTACAAACAGCACAATAGCTAATTGTAAGTGTTTTTTTTTTCTCTCAAATGCTAGGACCTACAATAAAAATTAAAATATAATTGATAAACTTAAAGTATTTTTTAACAGTTTCATCATTATCTTTCTTAGAAAAACTTAATTAAGCTTCGAGAATTTAGCCACTTAAATTGTAATTACCAGACAAAGCTTATATTTTAAAATACAATTTTTTCGTAGCTATTTTTCTTTGTTCTGGTACGTTTCTAATGGATGGCCTTCGGTTTTTATACTAAAACGTCGATATGCCATATCAAACATTTTTCCCCTTAGTATGTCCCGCGCGAAGTTTGAATAAAAATTTTTTCATTGGCTGCTTGCATACCTATGTTGTCCCCAACTACTGACACTAATAGATCATCAACAGAATGAAACGTGGATTTGAAAATTACACATCTAAACATAGTAAAGTGTAGAAACTGCTTGTATACTTTTTTAAGCAAAAAAAATTATTTAAATAAGCTCTAGTGAAAATGTCTTTGAAAACTTTACTCTACAAACAGCACAATAGCTAATTGTAAGTGTTTTTTTTTTCTCTCAAATGCTAGGACCTACAATAAAAATTAAAATATAATTGATAAACTTAAAGTATTTTTTAACAGTTTCATCATTATCTTTCTTAGAAAAACTTAATTAAGCTTCGAGAATTTAGCCACTTAAATTGTAATTACCAGACAAAGCTTATATTTTAAAATACAATTTTTTCGTAGCTATTTTTCTTTGTTCTGGTACGTTTCTAATGGATGGCCTTCGGTTTTTATACTAAAACGTCGATATGCCATATCAAACATTTTTCCCCTTAGTATGTCCCGCGCGAAGTTTGAATAAAAATTTTTTCATTGGCTGCTTGCATACCTATGTTGTCCCCAACTACTGACACTAATAGATCATCAACAGAATGAAACGTGGATTTGAAAATTACACATCTAAACATAGTAAAGTGTAGAAACTGCTTGTATACTTTTTTAAGCAAAAAAAATTATTTAAATAAGCTCTAGTGAAAATGTCTTTGAAAACTTTACTCTACAAACAGCACAATAGCTAATTGTAAGTGTTTTTTTTTTCTCTCAAATGCTAGGACCTACAATAAAAATTAAAATATAATTGATAAACTTAAAGTATTTTTTAACAGTTTCATCATTATCTTTCTTAGAAAAACTTAATTAAGCTTCGAGAATTTAGCCACTTAAATTGTAATTACCAGACAAAGCTTATATTTTAAAATACAATTTTTTCGTAGCTATTTTTCTTTGTTCTGGTACGTTTCTAATGGATGGCCTTCGGTTTTTATACTAAAACGTCGATATGCCATATCAAACATTTTTCCCCTTAGTATGTCCCGCGCGAAGTTTGAATAAAAATTTTTTCATTGGCTGCTTGCATACCTATGTTGTCCCCAACTACTGACACTAATAGATCATCAACAGAATGAAACGTGGATTTGAAAATTACACATCTAAACATAGTAAAGTGTAGAAACTGCTTGTATACTTTTTTAAGCAAAAAAAATTATTTAAATAAGCTCTAGTGAAAATGTCTTTGAAAACTTTACTCTACAAACAGCACAATAGCTAATTGTAAGTGTTTTTTTTTTCTCTCAAATGCTAGGACCTACAATAAAAATTAAAATATAATTGATAAACTTAAAGTATTTTTTAACAGTTTCATCATTATCTTTCTTAGAAAAACTTAATTAAGCTTCGAGAATTTAGCCACTTAAATTGTAATTACCAGACAAAGCTTATATTTTAAAATACAATTTTTTCGTAGCTATTTTTCTTTGTTCTGGTACGTTTCTAATGGATGGCCTTCGGTTTTTATACTAAAACGTCGATATGCCATATCAAACATTTTTCCCCTTAGTATGTCCCGCGCGAAGTTTGAATAAAAATTTTTTCATTGGCTGCTTGCATACCTATGTTGTCCCCAACTACTGACACTAATAGATCATCAACAGAATGAAACGTGGATTTGAAAATTACACATCTAAACATAGTAAAGTGTAGAAACTGCTTGTATACTTTTTTAAGCAAAAAAAATTATTTAAATAAGCTCTAGTGAAAATGTCTTTGAAAACTTTACTCTACAAACAGCACAATAGCTAATTGTAAGTGTTTTTTTTTTCTCTCAAATGCTAGGACCTACAATAAAAATTAAAATATAATTGATAAACTTAAAGTATTTTTTAACAGTTTCATCATTATCTTTCTTAGAAAAACTTAATTAAGCTTCGAGAATTTAGCCACTTAAATTGTAATTACCAGACAAAGCTTATATTTTAAAATACAATTTTTTCGTAGCTATTTTTCTTTGTTCTGGTACGTTTCTAATGGATGGCCTTCGGTTTTTATACTAAAACGTCGATATGCCATATCAAACATTTTTCCCCTTAGTATGTCCCGCGCGAAGTTTGAATAAAAATTTTTTCATTGGCTGCTTGCATACCTATGTTGTCCCCAACTACTGACACTAATAGATCATCAACAGAATGAAACGTGGATTTGAAAATTACACATCTAAACATAGTAAAGTGTAGAAACTGCTTGTATACTTTTTTAAGCAAAAAAAATTATTTAAATAAGCTCTAGTGAAAATGTCTTTGAAAACTTTACTCTACAAACAGCACAATAGCTAATTGTAAGTGTTTTTTTTTTCTCTCAAATGCTAGGACCTACAATAAAAATTAAAATATAATTGATAAACTTAAAGTATTTTTTAACAGTTTCATCATTATCTTTCTTAGAAAAACTTAATTAAGCTTCGAGAATTTAGCCACTTAAATTGTAATTACCAGACAAAGCTTATATTTTAAAATACAATTTTTTCGTAGCTATTTTTCTTTGTTCTGGTACGTTTCTAATGGATGGCCTTCGGTTTTTATACTAAAACGTCGATATGCCATATCAAACATTTTTCCCCTTAGTATGTCCCGCGCGAAGTTTGAATAAAAATTTTTTCATTGGCTGCTTGCATACCTATGTTGTCCCCAACTACTGACACTAATAGATCATCAACAGAATGAAACGTGGATTTGAAAATTACACATCTAAACATAGTAAAGTGTAGAAACTGCTTGTATACTTTTTTAAGCAAAAAAAATTATTTAAATAAGCTCTAGTGAAAATGTCTTTGAAAACTTTACTCTACAAACAGCACAATAGCTAATTGTAAGTGTTTTTTTTTTCTCTCAAATGCTAGGACCTACAATAAAAATTAAAATATAATTGATAAACTTAAAGTATTTTTTAACAGTTTCATCATTATCTTTCTTAGAAAAACTTAATTAAGCTTCGAGAATTTAGCCACTTAAATTGTAATTACCAGACAAAGCTTATATTTTAAAATACAATTTTTTCGTAGCTATTTTTCTTTGTTCTGGTACGTTTCTAATGGATGGCCTTCGGTTTTTATACTAAAACGTCGATATGCCATATCAAACATTTTTCCCCTTAGTATGTCCCGCGCGAAGTTTGAATAAAAATTTTTTCATTGGCTGCTTGCATACCTATGTTGTCCCCAACTACTGACACTAATAGATCATCAACAGAATGAAACGTGGATTTGAAAATTACACATCTAAACATAGTAAAGTGTAGAAACTGCTTGTATACTTTTTTAAGCAAAAAAAATTATTTAAATAAGCTCTAGTGAAAATGTCTTTGAAAACTTTACTCTACAAACAGCACAATAGCTAATTGTAAGTGTTTTTTTTTTCTCTCAAATGCTAGGACCTACAATAAAAATTAAAATATAATTGATAAACTTAAAGTATTTTTTAACAGTTTCATCATTATCTTTCTTAGAAAAACTTAATTAAGCTTCGAGAATTTAGCCACTTAAATTGTAATTACCAGACAAAGCTTATATTTTAAAATACAATTTTTTCGTAGCTATTTTTCTTTGTTCTGGTACGTTTCTAATGGATGGCCTTCGGTTTTTATACTAAAACGTCGATATGCCATATCAAACATTTTTCCCCTTAGTATGTCCCGCGCGAAGTTTGAATAAAAATTTTTTCATTGGCTGCTTGCATACCTATGTTGTCCCCAACTACTGACACTAATAGATCATCAACAGAATGAAACGTGGATTTGAAAATTACACATCTAAACATAGTAAAGTGTAGAAACTGCTTGTATACTTTTTTAAGCAAAAAAAATTATTTAAATAAGCTCTAGTGAAAATGTCTTTGAAAACTTTACTCTACAAACAGCACAATAGCTAATTGTAAGTGTTTTTTTTTTCTCTCAAATGCTAGGACCTACAATAAAAATTAAAATATAATTGATAAACTTAAAGTATTTTTTAACAGTTTCATCATTATCTTTCTTAGAAAAACTTAATTAAGCTTCGAGAATTTAGCCACTTAAATTGTAATTACCAGACAAAGCTTATATTTTAAAATACAATTTTTTCGTAGCTATTTTTCTTTGTTCTGGTACGTTTCTAATGGATGGCCTTCGGTTTTTATACTAAAACGTCGATATGCCATATCAAACATTTTTCCCCTTAGTATGTCCCGCGCGAAGTTTGAATAAAAATTTTTTCATTGGCTTCTTGCATACCTATGTTGTCCCCAACTACTGACACTAATAGATCATCAACAGAATGAAACGTGGATTTGAAAATTACCCATCTAAACATAGTAAAGTGTAGAAACTGCTTGTATACTTTTTTAAGCAAAAAAAATTATTGAAATAAGCTACAGTAAAAATGTCTTTGAAAAACTCTATTCTACAAATAACACATTAGCTAATTTTAACTTTTTTTCATTTTTTTTAATGCCTGGAACTAAAGCAGCTGTTAATCATGTAGATATTTTGGAATCTTCAAAACATCACGATATTTTTGATGAGGATGATAATATTAAGAAATAACACCAATAAATTTATACTTAATGGTTTAACAGAATCGTCATGCAATTTGGGATAACTACAAAAAAGCTAAAATTATTTATAAAGAAATGTCTGTAAATGCTTCTAAATCTGATTTATAAGATGATGAAAATTTCAAGGGCTTGTATATACCTATACTTAAAGATGAATTTATTGACGTAAATAAGACAGATGTTAAATTTTCACATAAAAACAGTAAAAAAAAATTCCATTTGACAATATTCTATTAGCAGAACAATGGGAAGAGAATGGGCAAAATGTGTGCTTTTTCTATACATGTGCTTATGATTCTTTAACGGAAATCGTTAGTTTTTGCATCTGTAACTTGAATAATTTTAAACATTATATAAAATCACATCAAACTAAATGCGTAGCTAGACAAAACTTGAGTTATGTAAATGCATTAATGAATTATACCTTATTAGGAGCTAGTACCTCGATTTATATAGATAGAGCTTACATTTTGCAATCAAAATTTCCTACTATAAACGGTTCCATTAACTGCACAAACAAATGTTAGTTCATTGTTTTCATATTTAATGGAAGATTTAGATAGCTGCATAGAAGTTTTTGAATGTAAATGTGGTGAAAAAAGGGAATTAAAGATATACATTATACCAATACCAAATATTAACATTGTACGTGAACATGAATATGCATATTTAGAAATAAAATTAAATCAATACTTGCAGTATAAGCCTGTTTATATACTGTCATCAATGTTCAAATACTTCAGCTCGCATCATTCATAATACAGGATCCTACTTGTATTTGTTGAAGATGCCCATAGATAATTATTGGCACTAACTGCAACCAAAGATTATGATAAAGACAAAGATGAAAGTATGGAATTGAGTCACTACAAACTTGAACATAATGTACTAAAAAAGCTTTCCATAAAAAATAATTGTTTTGTATTGTGTGGTGCAATCAAGCACATTCCTCCTGCTCGGCCCAATGTTCCGGTTGTCCCAATTTCTGCCTTCCAGCTTACTTTGACGGCTTTACCCACTTCACTACACAATCTAATTTATAAATTTGCAAAACAGATCTAAGTATGCTCCTGACTTCTAACGTTCTAACCAACAATCAAAACAAATAGATTCAGAGATTTCGGAGTAAAGCAGAAGCGAGAGATCTCTAGCGGGACAGCGGAGTACTTAGTACCTTTATTATCATCTAAGTATATACTTAGACATCGCACATCGCGTTCGCCGCGAACGGTTCGCGTAGCGTATAGTCCCGAAGTTGGGCATGCGCACTGATGCTTAGTGCTACAGCAGGCTACAGCTGCATCAACTATATAAACAGTTCACTGACAAATCCAATCAATAGTTAATTAATTAAAGCTGTATGCTGATAGAAATTTTGCATGTGCAGTTGAATTTGAACATTGTAAGGGCATTTAAAGTTGTGTGCAGTTCGAATTTAAGCTTTTTGTTAACCTATTTGTGGAATTACAACCGGATGCAGAAAGTTTGATGCATTTTGGATAATTTTTTTGTTACGATTACGATATGAACAACTACAATTGTTTGAATAAATGAAATGTGCAATTAAAAATACGTAATCCAGTATTTTTTTTATCGTATTAGATTCATGTTCGTAGGCTGGCATGGGGTTGGTTGAAACTTGGAAGTTATCGTTGTTGCATGTAACAACACGTATACGTAATGTAATTATTGACAAATTGTTTTCAGGTGTTGACAAACTCTCCGCTTCTCGCCAATAGGTTACAAACAGCAAGACCTCAACGACAATGGAGATGCCTGATAGAATAGATGATGATGATTTTGATGCGGAAGAGAAGAACGAGGAGATGCCACCGATACCTGCTCCGAGCCCAGCACCCAGCGACCGGAGCAACGGTACAACTTCGCCACCACCCACGTGCAGTATCTGCCTCGGGGTGCTGGTTAACACATCCTTCACCGACAGTTGTTTGCACTTGTTCTGCTTCTACTGTTTAGTGCAATGGTCTAAAATTAAGACAGAGTGCCCATTATGTAAACAAAATTTTCGTTCCATCATACATAATGTGAGATCTGAAGAAGATTATGACCAGTATGACATCGTGAATAATTCGCAAGCTGCTGCTGCTGCTGCCTCAGCTGCTGCTGCTGCTTCAGCTGCCTCAGCTGCTGCATCGCAGAATAACGTCACAGCTGACGGTCAAGAAGAATCTCGTACTGTGGCTGACAGGTATTGTATCTGAACACATTGTTTCAGATTATTGTGCATTATTTCATGATTGTATTAGAATGGTACAATTTTTCTTCGGGAGACTAATTTCTTGTCCCATCACCCAACTCCTGAGTTTTTTTTTTAACCGATTTGAAATTGTGTTTTCATAAGAAATATAAGAACCAGTAAAAATCAGTGGGTTAGCAACGTTCGCTATTGACAAAGTAGTCACAAAAATCCGTTTTTTTTCAGTATTCATTGAAAGTTGAAAAAACTGTAAAATGTGTAGAAAAATATATTAAGTAAAAGTTGTAGCTTACTTTGTTATCTGCAATTTAAAAAATTTGAAGTTTGTCCTATAGCTAAGTTGTAAATCGTAAACAACCAGAAATCGGAATTTTTGTTTTTATTGAATGACCGTTGTTAAAATTGTAATTCAATGCTCAAAACCCACCAAATTGTAGCATAAGTTATGCAGAAATAGTAATCTAAAAATGAAAACCATCTACCAGATAAGTTATATGTAGTGCAATTTGCCACTTAGAAAATTCACTAATTTCAATTTGTTTACTAGTCTATACTTACATGTAAAATTAACTTTTGTTTATTAGGACCGCAAACTACCCTAGAAGATCTGAAAGAGCTGTACTGTTGAATCCGGAGGCTGTGGCGAGACGTGAACAAATACCCAGTATTGCTCGTCAAGTTTCCTCGGAAGAACAAAGACACAGGTTTAGTGATATACTGGACTTTCGGCGGAATGTTTACAGTACAGGAGCATTGGCTATGCCACTGACTGATCGTTACGGTCTTTTTCGACAGTCCAATGCTCATTATTACCGGTAAAACTCATCACTGATTGTTAAATTTCATTTATTGACTGCATGTTATATCAGTATGGAGTGATTTGTGCATACTTACTTTTCAAATTTCAGAATCAACCGTTTAGAAGTCGCCAGACTCGCTGTATGGTTGAACCGTGAGCTGCATGTGTTACTGGACTTGATTCCAGACCATTTTGTTTATGTTTTAAACATAATTTTAGATGCGTTGACTCTCATAGAAATTAACTCCAACGAGTTCCGCAATCTGGTGCGACCTTATTTCGGCGTTTACACGGATCATTTCCAGCATGAATTTTATAACTTTGCTCGCTCTAGCTTTGATATGACTGGCTACGATCAGTCTGTAACTTATTACTCTAACCAAGGTTTGAATCTTTAAACAAATAGCTTTCATGTCCTTTTATACTTTTCACGGAAACCATGGTATTTTTTTGCTTTGACAGGACCTTCTAATGAGGATGTTTCAAGAGCCCTATCCCCAAATTTTAATTCAAGCAGTTCCACCATAAGTGACTCTGAAGTACGAGTAGTTGATCACTTCATTGATTCCAGAAGGTTACTTTCTAACAATGCACCATCAGGTGGTCCACAACAAATTGATGTACTTGGTTAGAAAACTCATTAAATTTGGAATACTTACGTATAAAATGCAAAGTTAATAGTGAATAAATTTATTTCAGGTCTGAGATCCATTGGACAAGCTATAGAATCGAGACAAGCCAGTAATCCAGAGCCAGATATTGTAACTATATTATCTTCATCTTCCGAATCAGAAAATGAATGCGAAATTGTCGCTTATGTTTGGCAGCGACGTAGAAGAACACCAGTAATTATTGATTTAGTTTCTTCGCCAGAAATTATTGATTTATTTTCTTCCGATGAAGGTCATAATTCAGAATTAGAATCTGTTATTGGAGAAGTAAATGAGTGAGTAATTGATATCTTTTACCATAAAAACTTACTGTTGAAAATGAGCACAACAATACGCTAAGAGCAAATGTTTTATGTACAGAACGGAATTAGTACAACCCCCTGAAGAAGAATTGAATCTACCTAGCACATCGACTTCATCAGGAAGTCGCGATGTTAACAGTAGACGCAAGAGACGATACGTACCCACGTATTGCATGGATTCAAGTTCACAATCAGACAACATCAATGACAAAACGGATAGTGACTACGAACCATCTCGGTGCAAAATCCGGCGTGGTTCTCGTGAAAACAGCTCCTCAAGAAAAACCTCCCGAAAGCTTCGCTCGCGAAAACAAAGCTCCAACAAAAGTTCTTCGCGCAATCGACGTACAGATGATAGTTGCAGGGAACGAGAGTTGAACGCCAGCCCAATGTCCTCGCGTGGTAAAAAACGGCGTTTGTCCGAGAGCACTGATAGCGACACAGACAATGAAAACTGCAAAAAAAAATTTAAGAAGAGTACACGATCCGAAAAGTCGAGAGAAAGTAAGCGGCGTTGTCTGCAGCCCTCATCATCAAAGGCACGTATTTACAAGTACAGCAGCGAAGACGAAAGTAGCCATGCCCCTAATAGTGACTCTGACTATGACACCGAGGTCGAGATCAAAAATAAATCTCGCAGAAGAGTAAAAAAGAAAACGACTACGAGTGGAAGACACAGTAACAGCAACTCCTCTGACGATGAAGATGTCAATGCAACATCATCGCATTCAAAAGCAAATAACCAAAAACCATCGAAGAGTTGTTAGTCGAGTGAGAGATCAGCACCTGAAATAAAACTTCTTAACTTAACTTAACTTAACTTAACTTAACTTAAATCAATAAAACTTTTTAACTTCTTTTCTATTGTGAATCGCTTTTAAGACTTGTAGGTGTTGCAGGTGCTGATCTTTCGCTCGATTCACAAGCTGAACATTCCGCATCGTCGTCGACTTGTTGTGAATTGTGAATCGCTTTTAACTTCTTTTCTACGGATGTTCTAATCAATGCCGTACAATATAAGTACCTTCAGACATGGTAAATATGTTATAGTATAAGATACCTATCTATTTCTCGGTCTACTGATGGCAGTAATTTAAACGGTAGCTTTCTTGCTTTCATAAACGGGTTCCGCGTCCGGATTTAATTGTAATCTCGCTTATATTTACGTCACTCAAGGATTCCCACGGTTTTATACCATCAGACAACGCTCTTATGTATTTAAATAACATCGAGCGTTATCCTCTAATGGGACGGGAATGAAAATTTAATTGGACAAGTGCCCCTCTTTATTCTACTTGTACCGTTTTGAAACCGAATACTTGAATACACGATTCAAAAAACGAAATCAAACACAATTTAGTATTGCATACCTTTGTGACCTTAAACGCCTGATTTTGCTCCATGAAGGTTAGTGCCACGCTGGTATTCACTTCAAAATTAACTAATTTTTCGCTCACTAATTACCTCCAGCGTCCTGTAGAACTTTTCTCTTAACCTAATCTTGATAATAGTATATTAAACGTACCTAGTAAGCGGTTAAATTCTATTATTATATTGACTCAAAACGATCTCCCTTTGGCGAGTTTTGAGCTCAGCAGTTATATTTTAACGATTTACGAAGTGTTATGTTATTATTTGACAAAACACCACATGAGGGATTAAATCAGGTGAAAATAAAAATTCACACATCTTTTAATTTCTAATATACTTCTTTTAATTTTATTTAAAGTTTACATAAGAAAAAATGTTTGGATGACTTGTTGGATTTCCTTTTCATACCTTTATTTTTCCTCTGCTCTCCGACGCTTCTGTCTTTCTACCTCGTCCCACGCTTCATTCAAGTCTGCCATCTTAATCAAGAATTGCACTTAGACTTCAAATAGAAAGGCTGACTCACTAACACCTTATAAACTCTTTCATCACAATTCACAATCTTTCAGACGAACCTTCACTCTTGTCACTATCCTTTTGATGACATCTTTAAGGCAATATCCTCTCGATAAAATCCTTAAGATATTATCCCACTTATGGTTTTGTTGTTATTATTTGACAAAACACCACAGAAGGGATTAAATTAGGTGAAAATAATAATTCACACATCTTTTAATTTCTAATATACTTCTTTTAATTTTAATTAAAGTTTACATAAGAAGAAATGTTTGGATGGCTTCTTGGATTTCCTTTTCATACCTTTATTTTTCCTTTGCTCTCCGACACTTGTGTCTTTCTACCTCGTCCCACGCTTCATTCAAGTCTGCCATCTTAATCAAGAATTGCACTTAGACTTTAAATAGAAAGGCTGACTCAATAACACCTTATAAACTCTTTCATCACAATTCACAATTTTTCAGACGAACCTTCACTCTTGTCACTATCATTTTGATGATATCTTTAAGGCAATATCCTCTCGATAAAATCCTTAAAATATTATCCCACTTATGGTTTTGTTGTTATTATTTGACAAAACACCACAGAAGGGATTAAATCAGGTGAAAATAATAATTCACACATCTTTTAATTTTAGCATCTTTTAAGCAGCTCTAAGCGCTCGAAACTTCTTAATTGAACAAATCTATAGTTTGTGCCGCGACTTCACATGCCTTGTATACGGTGGGCCCAATCGTTTTTACTCCACTCGCGGGAGGGGTATTCCGGATTACCGCCTTGCCAACCCATATTAGTTCACTACTCACTCTCTTCGTCCGGAGTCGCTACGGTCGCCATCAGGTCCCTTCCGGGATGCGGGACCCTTTCTCTAGGACCCATACCCCAAGTATGGTTATGTGTGTAAGAGAGAAAGGGTCCCGCATCCCGGAAGGGACCTGATGGCGACCGTAGCGACTCCGGACGAAGAGAGTGAGTAGTGAACTAATATGGGTTGGCAAGGCGGTAATCCGGAATACCCCTCCCGCGAGTGGAGTAAAAACGATTGGGCCCACCGTATACAAGGCATGTGAAGTCGCGGCACAAACTATAGATTTGTTCAATTAAGAAGTTTCGAGCGCTTAGAGCTGCTTAAAAGATGCTAAAATTAAAAGATGTGTGAATTATTATTTTCACCTGATTTAATCCCTTCCGTGGTGTTTTGTCAAATAATAACAACAAAACCATAAGTGGGATAATATTTTAAGGATTTTATCGAGAGGATATTGCCTTAAAGATGTCATCAAAAGGATAGTGACAAGAGTGAAGGTTCGTCTGAAAGATTGTGAATTGTGATGAAAGAGTTTATAAGGTGTTAGTGAGTCAGCCTTTCTATTTGAAGTCTAAGTGCGATTCTTGATTAAGATGGCAGACTTGAATGAAGCGTGGGACGAGGTAGAAAGACAGAATTATTATTTTCACCTGATTTAATCCCTTCTGTGGTGTTTTGTCAAATAATAACAACAACACCATAAGTGGGATAATATCTTAAGGATTTTATCGAGAGGATATTGCCTTAAAGATGTCATCAAAAGGATAGTGACAAGAGTGAAGGTTCGTCTGAAAGATTGTGAATTGTGATGAAAGAGTTTATAAGGT
>NW_019379508.1:547796-563668 GCF_000648655.2 Copidosoma floridanum | reverse complement strand
ACACTTCTGTCTTTCTACCTCGTCCCACGCTTCATTCAAGTCTGCCATCTTAATCAAGAATTGCACTTAGACTTCAAATAGAAAGGCTGACTCACTAATACCTTATAAACTCTTTTATCACAATTCACAATCTTTCAGACGAACCTTCACTCTTGTCACTATCCTTTTGATGACATCTTTAAGGCAATATCCTCTCGATAAAATCCTTAAAATATTATCCCACTTATGGTTTTGTTGTTATTATTTGACAAAACACCACGGAAGGGATTAAATCAGGTGAAAATAATAATTCACACATCTTTTAATTTTAGCATCTTTTAAGCAGCTCTAAGCGCTCGAAACTTCTTAATTGAACAAATCTATAGTTTGTGCCGCGACTTCACATGCCTTGTATACGGTGGGCCCAATCGTTTTTACTCCACTCGCGGGAGGGGTATTCCGGATTACCGCCTTGCCAACCCATATTAGTTCACTACTCACTCTCTTCGTCCGGAGTCGCTACGGTCGCCATCAGGTCCCTTCCGGGATGCGGGACCCTTTCTCTAGGACCCATACCCCAAGTATGGTTATGTGTGTAAGAGAGAAAGGGTCCCGCATCCCGGAAGGGACCTGATGGCGACCGTAGCGACTCCGGACGAAGAGAGTGAGTAGTGAACTAATATGGGTTGGCAAGGCGGTAATCCGGAATACCCCTCCCGCGAGTGGAATAAAAACGATTGGGCCCACCGTATACATACTTGTACATATATAACAGAAGTAGGTACTTGGAATGACTAGAGTAACTTAAAAACAATTTTTTACTGTGATTGGTTAAAATGAAAAAGCATCTCCATAGGGATGTATTTATAAATGTGTGCAATTTGATAATTTTATGTATTTATTTGTATCAACAGTCATACCATAAAATGTAAATTAATCTATATTAGCATATTTACCATGTCTTTGAAGATAAGTATGTCGTATGGCATAGGTTGATGTTCATGTTATTTTGATTATAAAAGTGATTTTGTGTATGTAAAATAATTTTGTACGAATTTTAATAAAGTATTTATTGTCTAGTAAAGGCAACACAAAAAAATTTTTACAGAGCGTTTATTTCATCAAAACTGCCATAAAAAATACAATCTTTAACATTCAACATATCCAAAAATTTGAATTATGCAAAGTGAAATCCTTCTTTGTTGAAAACTTGTAATACCCTGAAATTCACAGTATTTCATTATTTCAATATTAACACGCAAGAATGTAAAATTGTCCAACTATATATTATTACCTCATAAACTTATCTATGTCCATTTTTCGGGCTCGTAATTCGCCTAATGGACATTCTTTTTGTTCCTGTCTTTTTTCATCATAATCTTCCACAAAATTATTGGCTAATATATTATTGATCCTTTCTTTCACATTGAAATTTTCAGGAAGAGGCTGAAGTGATATTAGATCATTAATATTAGCTTACTAATTAATAAATTATGACAACCTACCACATTATGAAGGCTGCAGTGAATTTTATAATTTTTTTCCATCATCTCGGTCACCGATGATTGTTTGAAGGCAGCTGACAGAGTTTTATTTTTTCGCACAAATGCTATTCTAGTAAGGCCATCCCATTCTTGATAATTAATGGGTGGCGGAGGATTAATTGGTTCTATTCTGACTACATTAGAGTCCACTTGCGGAGGAGGCCTGAAATTATTCTTACCAACTTTTAATATTAAATCAACTCTTGCCAAGAGTTGTGTGTTTATACTGAGTCTACAGTAATCTTTGCTTCCTGGTTTGGCTACCAGTCGCTCAGCAAATTCCTTCTGGAACATTAGAATGGCACATCTGCAAGGTACCAAGGTATTTAGATACATCGAATCACCCAAAATAAAGTAGGATAAAAATATACCTTGAATCCTTACCTGAAAAGAGGCCTGTGAAGTAACAACTTGAACACCAAAGGTGAAGATATTTGATATGGTATATTTGCAACGCAGAGATTGAAAAATGGCAATTCTTTCTTTAAAACGTCTCCAATAAGAATTTGAAGTTTGGATTGCATTGGCGTACCCATGACGCGCTTCTGCAACTCAGCAACCATCCGGGTATCAACTTCGCACGCCACTACCTTCTTGGCCTTCTCTAGTAACTTGATCGTTAAGTTACCAGTACCTGAACCAATTTCAAGAACCACGTCTGTAGGCCGAATAGCTGATTTTTCTATGATGCTCTCTATGATGTTTGGATTTTTTAGGATGTGCTGTCCAAAATCCTTGTTGAAGAAGATCCCTGAATGTACGTTAAATTTTAAAATCGCAATAATACTTAAAGATGATAAATTTTAGAATTGAAAAAACTCGGAAAGTCAGATTTTATTATAATGCATTGCATAGGAAATCAATATTCTTAGTCCATGATTAGGTTAAGTTTTGGAATATTTGTAAACATCTTGTGAGAAAAATTTTTAGGAGATACGTTACCTTGTCGGAACACTTCTCTTTGGACTTTGCCTGATTTTTCTTTGATAACTTTTGGCATCGTGAACTATAAATAATTACTATACTCAAATGTTTACACGTAAAATCCTCGTGAAGCTGCTGGCTGTTCTGTCAAACTCCAATAATGCCTAATTGCACTGCTTGCACATGGCCATTAGGCCGCGGCCACATAGGCGCATCCACGCACTCCACAGTCCACACGCGTTTGACGTTTGACGTCCGTCAGAATCGTGCCTAGTCCTTCTTCACTGTCAACGTGTAAACCTTCAAATTGAAGGCGTCAATGAAGTACAAACAAGTGTGAATAGGTATACGGGATGTGTTTGGGAGTTGGTTTATCTGAAGTTGGCAGCAAAGAACTAGGCACGATTCTGACAGAGTGACGGACGTCAAACTTTGTCAAAGTCAAACGCGTGAGTGGACTGTGGAGTGCGTGGACGTGCCTATGTGGCCGCAGCCTGAATTTGCAATGAAAATTGGGGGCTCCGTCGATAAGACAGTACTTAGTTTAAATTATCAATTTTTATAAACTTCACAATCTTCCCATGATGTTAAGAATTATAATTTATTTTCATCAATAAATCATACAAATATTGTCTTTTGCTATTACAATTCGATTCAACGCTTTATCTTAGACTATCTAACTTGTAAAAACTAGATTATCATCCATTTAAATTGTTTTGTCAACAAATCGTTTATTTAAAAACAATGAAAAATGCCTTTGTTCAAATTTAAATAAGCGATATGGATGACAGTAAGAATTACTACGTCATATTATAAAATGTGTGTAGATTTTTCATAAAATGTATTAAATATACAATATTAATGGCAAGTATGGTTATGTGTGTAAGAGAGAAAGGGTCCCGCATCCCGGAAGGGACCTGATGGCGACCGTAGCGACTCCGGACGAAGAGAGTGAGTAGTGAACTAATATGGGTTGGCAAGGCGGTAATCCGGAATACCCCTCCCGCGAGTGGAGTAAAAACGATTGGGCCCACCGTATACATACTTGTACATATATAACAGAAGTAGGTACTTGGAATGACTAGAGTAACTTAAAAACAATTNTACTTAACGCTATACATAACACAGAAATATATAAATATCTCAAGAGTAACACCAATATTTCTCAGGTATCTACCTATAAAATTGAAAAATTATTTTTTTTTTCAATCGCAACGAAAACGAAATGAACAAATGGTGAAAGAGCTCAGAAGCATTTGCGGTGTACAATAGAGGGCCCAGACTCGTCGTACTCCTGCTTGGAGATCCACATTTGCTGGAAGGTGCTCAAACTGGCCAGGATTGAGCCACCGATCCATACCGAGTACTTCCTCTCTGGAGGTGCGATTATCTTGATCTTCATCGTGGAAGGTGCGAGCGCCGTAATTTCCTTCTGCATGCGGTCCGCGATGCCTGGATACATCGTGGTACCACCCGAGAGGACAGAGTTAGCGTAGAGATCCTTGCGGATGTCGACATCGCACTTCATGATCGAGTTGTAGGTTGTTTCGTGGATTCCGCTGGATTCCATGCCCAGAAACGAGGGCTGGAACATCGCCTCTGGGCACCGGAAGCGCTCGTTGCCGATCGTTATGACCTAAAAATCAATATTTTTTTCGACATCCAATTATACGTGAGTTGCGCGCAACAAGTGATCGAGAAAGGGACTCACCTGTCCGTCTGGCAATTCGTAGCTTTTTTCAAGAGCACTCGAACCGGCTGCAGTGGCCATCTCTTGCTGGAAGTCCAGAGCGACGTAGCAAAGCTTCTCTTTGATATCGCGAACAATTTCCCGCTCTGCTGTCGTCGTGAAAGAGTAGCCGCGCTCGGTTAAGATCTTCATTAGGTAATCGGTCAGGTCACGGCCGGCGAGGTCCAAACGGAGGATGGCGTGCGGCAAAGCGTACCCTGAAATGGAGAATCATATTTTGTTTGTGTCAATTTTTTTTCAAGCAATGATTAGGACGATATTTAACAAATCGATTTTTACAAATTCATTATTGATCAACCCTACAGCATTGATTTTTCCGTTACCTTATTGTTCTACCTGTCAGGCAACATGTTGGTTGGTGCCACCTCTGTACAAACGTTGATTTTTCATTTCAGTGTAAAACGTTCGGTATTGTAACTGTAACTATCTATCATCTGCTAGTTTACAACCAAGTAAAAATCCCTTCCACTCACATCCAATTTGACTGACATTCCATCCCTAACTAGAACTACACTTTTTGCATAAGAAAATTGTTTGAAGAATAAGTATAGCCATGGCCCTAAATGTAATATTGTTTCAGAGTCAACTTAAATTTCGTCTCCACCAGTTAGAACCATTGCCATTACTGACGCGACACCGTGTGTTGAAGAATCCTCCAACAAAAGCCTTCCCCGAGAGTCTCGATACTTCATCAGATCGAGCTCGACCACGGTTTCCAAGCCCACTTTCTCGGCGGCTCTTTTGGAAATGGGCGACGTGAATAGCCCAAAAACCAAATCGACTCCAGTCTTCCTGGCAAACTTGACACTCTCGGCAAACAGTCGAGTGGCCAAGCCCCTGTTTCTATGCTCCTTGGCTACGGCAACGGCGTAAAACTCCAAAGCCCTCCTAGCTCGGGGAAACTTGTGGAAAAGCTCGGCCTCTCCGATCATGTCGTTCATCAGGTCAAAGTAGCCAGCGAGAAGCTCGCACTTTGGCCTGTGGGTCTCGTAAACGTCAACGGTGCGCTCGTTGGGGTTGGTTATGAGATTCGGATTTTCACTGGCTATCATGATGTTGACGCCCGCGATACTGTCGTTCGTGGGGTAGAGCAGTAGTTGACACGGATGGATAGACAACATCGCCGAGATGATGCTGCGCTGGTCCTCATCAATTTGCTGTCTAAGGAGAACGTTGTTGTTGTCGATGTTTGAGGTGAGGCACGCGAGGATCGTCTCTTCCGGGTGAAAGTTGGCTTCCAGGAAGGTGTTTATATGCGGAATGTCGGGTCTCGTAGCCTCGCGGAGCTCGTAGTTTTCGGCCAACGTTGACATTTTCGCTTTGATCACGTTGTGTTTTTTTCAGTTGAGCTTTTCCTTTTTTTTTCTTTTGAAATGCGTTTATCAATACACAGCAAATATTATATTACGTTTATAACCTTAAACCTTTTCTTGCACTTTTTTCACTTTTTTGGCCTGCACTGCACCCGCTAATTTTCGGACTGATGATGAATTGAATAAATGAATTTAAATTTGACACTCGATGTGTATTGTGACGTTAGTGACAAAATTATACACCAGTGACCAAAATTGACTGTCTGTTACACATTTACAATAGTCAGTATCAGCTTAGTGAAAACTTGAGATGCAATAACAATTAAGTAGTTGTTATTTACGCCTAATTCATTCTGCTCAAACAATTGTCATGCGAACCAAAGTAAAAATAAAAGTTTGAGCAATTCCTTTTACTATTGGCTCAAACGATAGTTTCGTGAGAAGAAAAACGGAAAAATATAACAACATATTACGAGGTTAAAGACGTTTATTTTGACTGAAATCTTTGTTTTTCAAGTGTTTAACAGTTTAGAAGTTGTTTTCTATTTTCCTATCATGGAAATTTTGAAAGCAGAAATAGCAAGAAAGCGCAAAGAACTTGAAGAAAAAAATCTTTTGGTAAGTACTTGCTATCCTTTTACATCCAAAAACTTTACTTAACTAACATCCACAATTTAATGGAATTGTTGACTTTATTGTTTACAGCAAAATAACCGAAAATACTTTAAAAGAGGTGATTTGCTGGCTACGGAGCTGAGAACAACCAATGACACAAACTCTAGCAACAAAACAGACAGCCAAGGTAGCACTGCAACTCATGAGAATCTGATTCAAGATAATGCACAAATACTTCCGAGAGCAGAGGTTGTTAGGAAGTTGAGGGAAAGAGGAGAACCAATTTTATTATTTGCTGAAACTGAAACTGATGCCTTCAAGAGACTGAGAAAATCTGAAATACTCGCGCCAGAAATAAACAAGGTATGTTGTGTATTTTGTGTTATTTCAATCTTATAGTGATCTGTGTCTTTCCTTCAAGCATTTAATACTTTCATTGGCAGGGTTTAAGAAATGATTTCCAAGAGGCTATGGATCAGGTTGATCAAGCTTATCTTGACGAAATTCTGGAATCCTCAAAACCAGGAGAACAGCGCAAAAAAGGTGATGTTCCCGTCCCAGATGCGGAAATAACGTATGAGGACATTCAAAAGATGGCGGAAAAACTTGACAAGAATGACCGAGAAACCGATATGAAGATCATTACGCAGTTTTTGCAATTTCTACTCAAGTTATGGGGTGATCAGCTCAATAGCAGGCGAGGTGCAGAAAAGATGAGTACCAAAGGTAAAATGGATGGTGCCATTTATGCACAGACAGGAGAGTATCTCAAACCTCTGCTCAGAAAGTTGAAGAACAAATCACTTCCTGAAGACATTACGGACAGCTTGACAGAAATCGTCAAACAGTTGCTCGACAGAAATTACATTTTAGTAAGTGTTTATCAATCATTTTTTGTTTGCTTTCAGTGAAAAACGAAAATTCGTGTAGTTTGTGATGATTGAATGTCAATTTGTTTCCAGGCTAGTGACGCTTATCTTCAAATGGCAATCGGCAACTCGCCATGGCCAATTGGTGTCACTATGGTTGGTATTCACGCGCGTACCGGACGAGAAAAGATTTTCTCGAAAAACGTGGCCCACGTGATGAACGACGAGACTCAGCGCAAGTACATTCAGGCTCTCAAACGACTTATGACCAAGTGTCAGGAGTATTACCCGACCGATCCGTCGCGCTGTGTCGAATATTCCAAATTTTCATAAACTCGACATCACAACATGTAAAAGTAATTGTACATTTTTTTTTTTTTTTTTTCACAACAATTTAGTAAGTTGATGTATAAGTTATACTATTTATTAGGTATCGTTGAAATCGTATTGACGTCTCGTTAAAAAATAAAGATTGTATTTTTATCAAATTCATCCATGGTATTTTTCAACAGGTCGTCTTCTTCCGGTAAACGAAAAAGATTTCGTATTCGAAAAAAAACCACGGAGCGACTTATTTTTATCCTCGCTTCCATCGTCGATGTGACATAATTAGTGTCTATTATTGACGAAGCTCGGCAATCGCTTATTTCTCCATCACTTAAGCTCAATCGATCGGCAAATCCTTGGAGGCCGATCAGCCCAAAAAAGGACGGAAATAAAACGACCTCGATCTTAAAACCGTCTCTCTTTTTTTTTTTCTTCAAACAAAATTCAATCAACTCTATATGGCCATCAGGATAAAGCTCGCGTTTCCTTCAAACCGAGTGATATTGGCTTCAAAATTGTGCCAAATCGTTGCCGAGAAAGGCGAGCTCGTCTTAAGTAAACAGGCACAGGTATATAAATCAGGCTGTACGAGGTGGCGGTGGGCAATCACCAAACATTCAGAGCGTATCGGCACAGCCGCTCGTTAAACGCGGGCGCGCGCGCGCTTCGTTCAACCATCAATTAAAAGTTAATTAAACGAATCAACAAAAATTAATCCACGATATGTACTTCATCATAAATTATCGCTGACGTGCGAAATATCCACCACTGTACACGCGATGAAGAGAAAAAAAAAAAAAAAAAAAAATCATACGACACGCGTGAATGCAAACGCGATTGTTCGCCGCGCTCGTTAGAAATCGCGTTTGGAAGAATGAGTAGCACCTTCGACAGCTCGTTACTCCGATACCGTTGTAACGAGCTCTCCGTATCCGCGCGTTAATTACACACTCGCGTGCGCGCACACAAGGAAAAGAGAAAAAAAAAAAAAACAGCCCAGCTTACAACTCACCCTCGTAAATCGGTACAGTGTGAGATACCCCGTCGCCACTGTCGAGGACGATGCCGGTCGTCCGTCCGCTGGCGTATAGCGAGAGCACCGCCTGAATGGCCACGTACATGGCCGGCGAGTTGAAGGTCTCGAACATGATCTGCGTCATCTTCTCGCGGTTGGCCTTGGGATTGAGGGGCGCCTCCGTCAGGAGGACCGGGTGCTCCTCGGGCGCGATGCGGAGCTCGTTGTAGAACGTGTGGTGCCAGATCTTCTCCATGTCGTCCCAGTTGGTGACGATGCCGTGCTCTATGGGGTACTTGACCGTGAGCACTCCGCGCTTCGATTGGGCCTCGTCACCCACGTACGAGTCCTTTTGCCCCATGCCCACCATTATGCCCTGTATAAAAAATGTATGTCGAGTTTCTTTTTTTTTTTCTTTTCATTTTAGTTGTAAAGGTATATATAAAGGTGTACCTGATAGCGGGGCCTGCCGACGATGGATGGAAACACGGCGCGGGGAGCGTCGTCGCCGGCAAAGCCGGCCTTGCACATGCCCGAGCCGTTGTCGACCACTAGGGCGGCCACGTCGTCGTCGCACATTTTTTGGATGAAAACTGCAAAATTCGTTTCAATTTTTTTCCAATGTGAATTTCGCCCGAAGAAGCTAAATGAACGACTAAAGAAAGAAAAAAAACTTACTAGTCTCCCTGATCGTAACGCAAATGACTATAGAGCCGACTGTCTGTGTGCGTGTACTCCAAGAAAATCGGCAAGTAAACGCGGAAGCAGGAAACCGGTGACGGGGAGAGGAAAAAAAAATCTACAAATATGTCAAATGAAAAAAAAAACAATAGAAGAAGGGGAAGAAAAAAAAAGAACAACACATCGGCACACGGGTTCACATATGTGTGAGTGTATATTATGTGAAACGTGTACAGCTCAAGCGCGCGCCCGAAGATTCTTGACCGGGAAGCCGCGCGTCCGGCTGGCTTTATATTGGCTCCCCTTCCTCCTTGGCTCTCTCTCTCTCTCTCTCTCTGCCTTGTACGGACACCGATGGCTCTGTGTATGTGATATCCAGCGGCAAGAAATAAGAAAGAGAAGTATATGCTATTTTACACCAAAGGACTCGCCTTTTCTTTTTTTCACGGGTTATTTACATGGTATGGGTATATATTTGACTCTAAATGGGGGTGGCTGCAGCACAAATACGTATGCCTCGGCAACGAAGATGAAAGAAAAAAATTGGCGTATTAAGGAGCGATTAGGTGATCGGTACTTGGACGAATTTCCTCACATGGAGCTACTGCAAATTATCTTCCGAATGTGATGAGTCAGCTTTCTCGTACACGAAAAGGTATACATCGTCACCAAGTGTTAATTAATCGATATGATTGTGCACGACAACGGTTTCCGCAACGTTGAAAATTCTCTTACCGATCACACTTCCGATGATGTATCGAAGGAAAAGAGATACACTGGAAAACTCGTAATGCACATGCAAGATCAACGCGAGCAAACAGAGCATAAAACGTAAGGATGAGGCTTAGCTTTCCTCCTCGTCACTTTGTGCACAGAATCACGAGGAAATCCACCCCTCCCCTGGCGGCAAACCGATTTTCTCTCCTATCTTGTAATAATCATCAGTTTTTTGCCATAATATAATCATCAGTACGAGAAGAGGCGAAAGTCTCCTCCTTTTTTTTTTGGATTTGTACGTACACTCGTATATTTACGGGAGATCGCTAAACGAAAAATTACATCAATGACAGCTCTCGCGTGCAATTACAAAGTTAACGATGCAACGACAAAAAAACAGACGTGAGCGATGTAGAGTGTCTTTAATTCCTGATGATCGGGTGTAAAAATAATCTAGTGGCATGGTGAAAAAAAAAAAAAAAAAAAAAAAAAAGAATCATCGATCAAGCGAGCAAAAACTCTCCTTGCAGTTCGTTAAAGTACAAGAAGTAAGTAGTAAGTACACATTTTAGGAGACGCGACGCGCACGAGTCTGATTGTCCTCGATCTTGACCCGATTTTTACACAAAAATATATACAAGTACATCGGCAACGCGCAAAGTGTGTACTCATTCACGCTCCAAAAGTATGTACTTTTAATATAAACATACCATGTGCATGGCCCAGATGCGGGAGAATTTTAGCTCAGGCTCATACCACTGGCGAAGGACGATCGGTACGTACGTCCGACCTTTGGGACGAAATCGGATGGCTCATCGTGATTATTTTTCGTGGAAAAACGAGAGCATCGGCTATACACGAGCTTTTGTCATCTATAATACAGGTTGTTGGTTTATTTGTTGGGTGTGAACAAAATTAAATGCGTTATTTTTATCCGACATGCATACAGGTAGTTTTTTCAAGACATTTACTGTATACAATTATATCAGTGTGAATCGACAAAACGAGATCTAGGTCAATTTCAAACGAAATAAAAGTGGTATTAGGAGTAAGAGAAATAAACATAGATTGTAATTGATTCGATTAGTCGGACGCCTGATTGGCACAAAAAATCGTACATCGAGTGATTGGTAAATCGTTGTTTCGACAAACTACTTTTTTTTTTTTTTTTTTTTTTTTTTTTCACGTTTACGTTACAACTTTAGCGCGTTATGGTGTAATAAAGTGGTTTTAAATCTCAATTAAATATACGCAGAGAAAAAAAATGTATTCTCACGCACTTCCGCACCTAATTCTGCATCCAAGTACAACACATTGTGTATACGCATATGAAAAATTGATCTTCCAGGTGTAAGTGATTTTAACGCTTTGTAATTAACGGCATTGCGCTTCAACGGAAAACTCGTTATGAAAATTAATAATTACTCGACGAGTTGCACACTACTCATTCGCCACGTATTCGTAAAGAGCTTGTAGGTTGATGTCCATGGGTAATTAAATTTGATTATTCAACGTTAAAGTATATAAAACTGAAAAAAAAAAAACAAAAAAAAAACATGAGTACAAGGTGTAACTCGTGGACTCTACAAACGAAGAAACGATCGACAAAAGAAAAATACACGTGAGAGAGCCAAAAACGATTCCAGAGTCAATTTCACTTTGCACGCGATTCGGAAAGCCAAGGATAAGTCACCGCACTTGTAAGGAAAAAAAAAAAAAAAAAAAAAAAAAAAAAGCTACGAAACAGCCTGCAAAAGTGGGAGAGCGTTAACCAGCGTTCCGTAACATGAGCCAAGCACAGTACGCTGCTTGGCCCGTGTGTGCATTACATTTTCTAATTAACTGGCTGGTTAATGGTATTAATTAGACTGTGAACATTCACACAAACCAGCTGGCGCTTCCCCATCTTCCGATAAGCCTACATACGTACCTGCATCGCCAGGTTCACTTGTTTTTTTTCCTCCATTTTTTTTTATTTGTATCATGGAATTGGTGAAGATGATGAGAAAAGCGTATGTGAAGGAAGATTATACGTTTATTCAACTAACTTTACAAGCAAAGATGAGAAGACACAATAGTGCCGGTTTTTGAAAAATTTAACATTACAATGACATTACGATAGTACGTTTATAGCCTACATTATTTACACCAAAATTTTACACGCTTCTCTCGTATTTTGAGTTTACAATCGATAATACAAGCTCATATAACTCAATTTAATTTATTACTACTTTTTTTTAATAATTATAATTCAGTCTGACAACCCCTGACGCCGTTATGTTTGTTTTCTTATGTTTAATTTAATTTTTTTTTTTTTTTTTTTTTTTCAAATCAGTTCCAACAGTCACACATTACGTTAAAGTTATGCACGGTACTTTTCATTTCAACAATTACAAAAAAAAAAAACAGTCTTTCGATGTATATACAATGCAAGTACTTTAAGCTGCTTTGAAAAATATTTTCCTTTACAGAGATATTCTTCGCAATAATACATGTTCTTATCTTAAAACTAAAGGATCTCTAAACGAATCAATCAACACAGTTGAGAAGACAGACCCGCGTGAGATACCGCAACCATGCACTCTCAAATCGAATCAAAATCGTTGCAAACTTTGCATTCTCAAGGACGGTATTCTATTACTATCACCGTTTAACGCGGATCTCGACACTCACCAAACATCTCAATTAAAAAGTCAATTCCTTGAACCTGTAACTAAACTCTCCCGACTGCTCACTCCTACAACTCGACGATCTCATCGTCGTCATTGTCATCATTGTTAAGGAGAACGACGTCGGGGACAGAGGACAAAGAAATCTTGCCATCAGCAGTGGACAGCAACAGGTCTCTCGACTATTTGTCCCAAATCCCAAGCTCCTTCATCTTCGTCTGGAAGTACTTCTCGAGAGAGTTGGCGCAGGAATAGTACTCGGTGTCCGGGCCATTGTATAAACGGCAGTTGGTGAAAATGCGTGTCATGTCGGCGATAAAGAGCCGGCGCGTCACGTAGTACCGGAACTTGAGCCGTTCGGTCATTGTTTTTAAATCTGCGATAAAAATTAAAAAAAAAAAAAAAAAAAAAAAAAAAAAAAAAAAAAACCAAGAGTTACACACCATTAGAAAAGATCCCTTTGAAATGTCAAAAGATAGCTTACCCATGGGATACTTGATGTGGTCGTAGTAGTCAGGCACCTCGTTTTTGTCAACAGGTTTGAGGAAGGGCCAGGCTGCCGTGTGATTCTTGACGCTCGCGAGTACGCTCTTCAAGCCATTGTAGAGCGAATCGTGAATGTCAAGGCTCGCTTCTATGGGCTCGGGGCCCTGGGAGCCCTTGGCGATTCCTCGCGTACGCGTCTGAGCACAGTTCTTCCATCCCGTCTCGTGGATGCCGGGTATCGACTCGACTGGGATGCCACGCACACCCTCCTTGAAACACGTGAGGCCCGGATGGATCTTTTGTATCTCTTGTTGGCGCTGGTAGATCAGCTGCTTGACGATTTCCTTCTGCTTGCGCACCACGGTCGTGAACTCCGTGTAGACGATCTTGGCGTTAAGCTCGCAGTGCATCAACATCGCGCCCTCGTATTCCTTGATGTAGCCCTGGTACGCTATGCGTGGTAGCTTGATTTCCTTGCTGAAGCCCTGCTTTTTGAAGTAGCCTATGGCATATTCGTCCGCAAACGTGAGGAAGTGCAGAATGTTGTGCTTAACGTGGTAATCCTTGAGCATGTTCATCAAGTGGGTGCCGTAGCCCTTGACCTGTTGCTCGGACGTCATAGCGCAGAAGACTATTTCGGTGAAACCTTGACTCGCGAACATGCGGAAGCAAATACCGCCAATTGGTCGTCCATCCTTTATCAGCGCAAGAGTTTTGTGTTTCCTGTACGACGTTATTTTTTAATAAATAAAAGGTCAAATTTACGTGTAGGTAAACAAGATACTCACGGATCAAAGACCAACTGCGATATGTACCCCATCGGCATCCTCGTCAGCTGGTGGCTGAATACATTGTGCAGCCCTATGAGCCAAAGCATAGTTTGCTTGGACACTGGCTTAGTTAGACTGTTACCTACGATGTGGAACTCTATAATCTTCCTGCTTTCCTCGAGCTTGGGTGTCTCATCGCGCGGTGCATTTGGCGGGAATATAGCATCCAAGCCAAACATGAAATTTGGATCTTTGATGGTCGCGATTATCTTGGTCACTACCTCCTCGGATATGTCATCGAACGCCTCGTCAGTTTTGCGCTTCTTCGAGTCGCCTCTGATATCCAAACTCGTGGTTCGTTTACCCTGGATTTTCTTTAACCCCGGACTGAGATTGATCGTCGTGAAATTGTCCTTGTCGTTGGGGGCAACCGTGACTTTCTCGAATTCACCAGTTTTACGTCCAGGAATGGTCTTGAGGTCAACGGACGCTTGCAAATATGGAGGCAGAGCTGGTTTGAACTCTGGGTCCCAGATCGGCGAGGAGTCCCCATAAATTTCGGGATCGAGCATCTGAAGAAATCTGAAAATCGTTGGGTATAATTTATTTTGGGAGATTATAATGCTTAAGCGATGAAAATTTTGCTATATGGGCGTGTTAGCTCACCTAGGAAAGTGATTTAAAATAAGAACGCGTTTCTCCATGGACATTCGGTCTTTTTCGGTGTGGCACTTGTCCATCAACTGTTTACAAACTGATTTGAAAACAGCTTGGAGCATTGTTCGTCCAAAAACAATAGTAGTGTCGAAATGAGGCAGAGAATCACAAAAGGCTGGAACGTGGCAGAAAACTAGCCACCTTGTATAATTGATCTTGTAAGCTGGCGCGTCATCAGTGGTCACGGCAGTTCTTCTAGCATTAGGAGTCTCAAAGTTCCAATGATTCAAACAATGAAGAAACATCTTTGCCAAGTCGTACATTGACTGCCAGTCACGCTGGGAGCAGTGTCCAAACTTATAAGCCACAAAATTAGTTATTGCCTTTGATATGCTCGGCTTCTCGAAAGGAGGCTGTCCCAAGGGTCCATCTATGGTTGGTTTGGTCATCGACAGGATGCTCTTTCTCAGTAATTTAAATAGATAATAATACACCCTCTTTGTGTCCAGATCCTCTTCTCTGTGCATGCCCATGAATATATTATCAACATCAACAACCATGCCTAGCAGTTTGTTGATCATATCATCAGATTGTGTGACCAAGTGTGACACATGATTTTCCAAAGTATGAGTACAACATCTACACGGATCGGTAAAGGTGGCTATGGGCTGTGGTTCATTTCTCTGATTGGATTTTGGATGAGTCTGTGTATTCTTCCAGCCGTTGCACTTGCACTCTTCAACCTGACAAGCGCTGTAGCTTGCTAGTTTCAGTAACTTTTTAACTTGAGGTAAATTAAAAACCTGCTGCTTGCGCAGATGTATTCTCTGAAGATTATTTTGCCTACTGGCTTGTTCTTGTCGTGGCATGGCATTTGACTCTGCAACGTTGCTCGAGCCTTGTGATGAGCTTGTGATTGTTTGCCCGATACTTTCTGCAGAGGCATTGGACATTGGCCTACTGTTTTCCTCTCCTGACATTTTTTAAGCTAGAAAAGGAAATGTTTCATTCAATAAAGCCAACCATTTGAAAAAATAAGTAAAAATCTCAAAGTTATAATAATATTAAAATGTTAAACAAACACTACAATTGAAAGAATTAAAAAAGATACTTAAATTAGAGTAATATTTATAGACTGACATGCTTCATTTTAATTAAAACTTGTAGTAAAAATATATGAGACACTTTTGATTATTTTACCTCGCTTACCTTTTCAATACGGTAGAAATGAATTTTACTGAAGAAAACTAACTGAACTATTTGTTTATTTTCCCATGAAATGTCAGAAAACTGATTACCAATTGGTCAAAACAACAATAATAAAACGTCGTTAATGGTTTCGGGTTAAGCTAGATTACCAGACTAACTTGAAATAGCGGCGTTACCATTACCACCACAACCTACGTAACTTTACAGCCTCTGATTTTATCATTCTGGTAAAGAGAGCACGGTGTAAGATGTACGTGAAGTTATGTGTAGTAATTAAAGTAATTACTACTAAGTAATGCCATATGGTCGATTTTATTAAACCATATGAATATCTATATTTTTGGAGG
>NW_019379508.1:516396-547490 GCF_000648655.2 Copidosoma floridanum | reverse complement strand
ACATATGAGGTCAATTTTTTGGTAGAAAATAGATTGTTTACTTGCCGCCAAAAACATATATAGAATTATTTTTTCATTTTATAGCTATAAACTGAGTTGCGGCTGGTTTATAATTGACTAAATGGCACTAATTCTGAATGCTCTGCTTTAGAATTTTAGGAGCCACTTTTGGCCAAAAAATAAAGACCGCTAGATGGCGCTGATCCAAATAATTATTACTTCTTAAATAAGAGCCATTTAATCAATTATAAATCAGCCGCAACTAATGTAATAGATAGATAATAAACAGTTATTATTTTTGTGCTATTTGCGGCAATTTACTATTTTTCTTTTACCTTAAAATTGACCTCCAAAAATATAGATATTCAAATGGTTTAACAAAATCGACCATATGGCATTACTTAGTAGTAATTACTTTAATTACTACACATAACTTCACGTACATCTTACACCGTGCTCTCTTTACCAGAATGATAAAATCAGAGGCTGTAAAGTTACGTAGGTTGTGGTGGTAACGCCGCTTAATATCATATAATATGAAATTAATAATTTAAAATTAAAACGTACAATATTTTCAATTAGCGCTATCTAGCGGTATTCATTTTTTGCTATTTTGCTAAAAGTTTCTTACCTCAGACGCTCAGGCCTCACCGAGACTGAGCAGGCCGCCTCAGACTCAGATCAGACCTCACCTCCTCACCTGGCTCACTTTTTGACTTTTAGCAAAAGCAAAAAAATGAATGCCGCTAGATAGCGCTGATCCGCATAATTTACATTTTTTAATTTAAAAATAACCGGTGTCTTATTTACACTATGATTTTTTAACTGTCAAGTCGTAATGATTGTTCAACTCTTAAGCATAGCTAAAATATAGTTATTGACAATTTACATCATCGTTCAACCACTTTAGTTTAGCTGTTATAACTTTCGTTGAAAATTGTTTTGGATTATTTTTATAAGTCTAGCCATGAGTCTGTCGAAGATTATAACAAGTGAAATGTATTGAAGCTCATTTGTAATAGTTTTAATTTTAGCTCTTTCAACATACGGTGCGGTTTTTTTTTTTTTTTTTTTTACTTAAAATACAAAATGTACACAAACACACTCTATACTCCTACGCAAAACGCAAAAAATGATACAAGAAACACACACAAATACGCGCTCTGCGCTCTCCGTGTGCCGCTGCCGCACGCCACGTCGTCCGCATAAGTAGAAGAAGAAAGTGAGGCTGCTGTAAAGGAAATATCACATACATGAAACACATCCCCTTTTTACCCCGCACTTCTTCCCGCTCCCTCAGCGCGCTGCCGAACGGCAGTAGTAACATCAGCGGTTTACTTAACTTTCGTGTGTGTTGTTTGTGTATCCATTAGCCCCGTGATTTTTTCTTTATCCCCGTAGACGAGTGACCCTATCAACCCATAAAACTTTCGAGGAGTTAATCATCGTCGTCATCGTCGTCGTCTTCGGCGACTGATTGATTGGTGAAAAAAAAAACTTGGCAGTCGAAATGGTGAGCATACTTACGTACTTCAATTTTACAGTCGTGGGTGCCCCAACCCCAACGTAATGCAACAATTGTTCTCGTTTTGATCATCACTCTCTCCTCGCGTAGCAGCGATCAAGACAACTCCAAGAGTTATTTCATATTCTTTGTTGACGCTTTTGTCAACAACTTGTTACTCATGATTTGACTAAGTTTTGATCGAATGGTCAAATTATATCCTCACATACCATCTGTTTGATTGTCAAAGAAACTTAAAGGACAAATTTCGGAGTCGCAGAGTAATCATAGCTCGTATTTTTGGTGTTGCTCGTTTTTTCATAATGTGCATAGCCGAGGCTTGATGAAATTAATGTTTAAATGATACGTCAAACAATAATGATGACAATCATGATGTTTTAGCCACTGAGACTGGACATCAAGCGCAAGCTCACAGCGAGGTCTGATCGCGTGAAATGCGTCGACCTACATCCTACCGAGCCTTGGATGCTCTGTTCGCTGTACCAGGGCAATGTCAACATCTGGAACCACGAAAGTCAGACGCTTGTCAAGACCTTCGAGGTTTGCGATCAGCCTGTCAGGGCAGCCAAGTTTGTGCCAAGAAAAAACTGGGTGATCACGGGCTCGGATGACATGCAAATCAGAGTTTTCAATTACAACACCCTTGAGCGTGTGCACTCCTTTGAGGCACACAGTGACTACGTCAGGTGTATCGTCATTCATCCCACGCAGCCTTTCATCCTCACCAGCAGTGGTTCGTATTTTATTTCAAACTCTTTCCCTCTAAATTGCAGATATGTTATAACATTGAAAATTAATTTTCAGATGATCTGCTGATAAAGCTTTGGAATTGGGAAAAGGCATGGCTCTGTCAACAGGTGTTTGAAGGCCACACTCATTACGTCATGCAAATAGTCATCAATCCCAAAGATAATAACACATTTGCCAGTGCATCTCTTGATAGGACCCTGAAGGTCTGGCAATTGGGTTCGTCCACCGCGAACTTTACGCTTGAGGGACATGAGAAAGGCATCAATTGTGTCGATTACTATCACGGTGGGGATAAGCCTTACTTGATCTCTGGTGCTGACGATCGTTATGTCAAAATATGGGATTACCAAAACAAAACGTGTGTACAAACTTTGGAAGGCCACACTCAAAACATATCAGCTGTTTGTTTTCATCCCGAGCTGCCCATTATTTTAACCGGCTCGGAAGATGGTACAGTAAGAATTTGGCATGCTGGTACTTACAGACTGGAATCACCATTGAACTATGGTTTTGAGAGATTGTGGTCGATTGCTTGCATGAAAGGCTCAAATAATGTTGCTCTTGGTTACGACGAGGGTAGCGTTATGATAAAAGTGGGTCGCGAAGAGCCTGCTGTGTCCATGGATTCATTAGGTGGTAAGATAGTCTGGGCCAAACACAGCGAAATTCAGCAAGTGAATCTCAAAGCTTTAGGTGAAGAGGTTCAGGATGGCGAGAAATTGCCATTGGTCGTGAAAGACATGGGTGCTTGTGAAATTTATCCTCAAACCATACAGCACAGTCCAAATGGAAGGTTTTTGGTGGTATGTGGTGATGGAGAATACATCATTTACACCTCAATGGCGCTTAGAAACAAAGCTTTTGGCCAAGCATTTGAATTCGTTTGGGCCTCAGACTCCAGTAATTCCAGTTATTATGCGGTAAGAGAAAGCTCTACGACCGTCAAAGTATTTAAGAATTTTAAAGAAAAGAAGAGCTTTAAGCCGGACTTTGGAGCTGATAGTAAGCTTATAAAATCATCATTGATTTTAATAATCGTTACTGGAAACATTTTTTTTTTTTTTTTAATTTACAAAATTTTTCTCGTAGGTGTTTTTGGCGGCTTTTTTCTGGGCATATATTCGAGTTCAGGTCTCTCGTTCTACGATTGGGATACACTGAAGCTCATACGTCGCATTGAAATTCAGCCGACCCATGTTTACTGGACAGAGAACGGTTCTCTTGTTGCACTTGCTACGACCGACCAGTATTTCATCCTCAAGTACGTTGCCGAACTTGTCGAAGAATCCAGCGAAAATGCAGAGGATATCGAAGGAGCTTTCGAGGTATTTACTTATTTACTGTAATGTAACGAGTAATTTTTACGTATTTATTATGTTTCACGTGGTTTTTGTAATTGTAGATAATTGCAGAAATGAACGACGTAGTAAAGACCGGTTTGTGGGTCGGCGACTGTTTCATTTACACAAACAGTGTAAACAGAGTAAATTACTTTGTTGGAGGTGAAGTCGTCACCATATCACATTTGGATAGACCAATGTACTTGCTGGGCTACGTTCAAAAGGACAATAGATTATATCTATGCGACAAAGAACTGTCTGTGGTATCTTATTCGTTACTATTGTCTGTTTTGGAGTACCAGACTGCCGTAATGCGAAAAGATTTTGAAACTGCGAACAAGGTGCTACCCACTCTCCCCAAAGAGCATCGCACTCGTGTCGCTCATTTCCTAGAAAAACAAGTAAGTAAGCCCATGAACTTGCATTCATTCGCATCTTTGACAATATTCAATTTTTTCAATTGATATACATTTTTTTCCAGGGTTACAAGGAACAAGCTCTTGCAGTGTCGACAGATCCAGAGCACAGATTCGAGCTTGCTCTGTCCCTCAAAAATCTCGAAACGGCATACGAACTCGCGAAAGAGGCCAACATTCAGCAAAAATGGCGTCAACTAGCTGCTCTGGCGACGCAGCAGGGAAAACTCCGCCTTGCTCAGGAATGCTTGCACAATGCCGAAGATTTTGCTGGGCTTCTTCTTCTTGCGACAAGTACTGGCAACGCGAACATGGTTGAAAAATTAGGTAATTAAACTTACCTACCTTTTAAACACTCTGATACTTAACGTGCAACTTAATATGTCCTTTTTATTACTGCAGCAACCTCTTCTGACGACGCTGGAAAAAATAATATCTCATTCTTGTCGTACTTCATGCTCGGCGACATCGATAAGTGCCTAGACATTTTGATCAAGACCGATCGGATACCGGAGGCGGCATTCTTTGCCCGGACATACGCACCGAGCAAAATTTCGCCCATAGTTAAATTGTGGAAAGAAAAACTGTCAGCAGTAAATGAAAAAGCTGGTCAGAGTTTAGCAGATCCAGAACAGTACGAGAACTTGTTCCCTGGCTACAGAGAGTCGTTGGAAGTTGAAAAATTCATGAGGGAAAAGTACAAGAAGCGCATACCCGCTTCGTCGTACCCTACTTTAACAGTATGTAAATTTAGTTCAAGGATCTTCATGATCACTTTTGCATTGGAAAATTTTTAATGTACAAAATGTTAAAACTCTGATCGTTAATTGCAGCCAAATATTAAGCGAAACGCTAAAGAAGAGTATTTAGCGGAAATGGGGGAAGCGTCGTCGAGTCACAGTGATGAACCTCATCCTATAGAGAATGGTGGAGATGATGTGGCAGCGATCACAAATATTTTAAATAACATCGGCATTGAAAACCAAATGTCAGCGTCGACAATTACAAAGACAGTGCCTGGCAAGTCCTTGAGCACTACGAGACCACTTACAGTCGACGACGATGATCTTGATCTCGATCTCGAAATTGATGAGAACATTGACACTAGTGTAAGTTCATTGTCTTGTTTCGTGAATGTTTTTCGTATACTTTATGAATGGTCTTCAATAGAATGTTTAAAAAAAGTCATTGCATCGTCATTAATGTGTATGTGATTTCAAGCAATGGGAACAATTTTATTTTCTTGTTAATTGGCAAATTTTTTTGCATGCGTTGGTTTTACACAAACAGGTACAACCAAAACGTTGATGTAAGTACTAAATTTGCAATCGTGAGTTTTTAACGTTACACAAGTATAAAAGTAGAAATTATTCCAAACATTAACTTGTTAACACTTTTTAAAATATTTGCGTGTATTACCTATTAGAAAAGTAGAATTATATAATGTAGATATTCTTATTTAATTTAGATTTATTCTTATTCTAATTGTATGTCATGTAGGTTCTTACAGTAGATAAATCAGTAACAATTGTACTTACCAAGTTTTATTTTAAAGCTAAATATTAATTCACGAAAAATACATTTTGTTTACAGGATGTCAATTTAGATGATGAAATTCTGGATGACTGATGAGGAAAATTGAAAACCAAATTCAACTAAAAGTAATTATAAAACCAGCATATTCAATGGACAAGGAGCACTAAATGAACGAGGCACATGAATAACAAGTGAGCTCTGTTTGGCAAAGTTCTCGAGAGACATTCGTTTTTTACCACATGTCATTCCTCGCACGGGAAACTTAGATGTGGAGTCTAAACAAGTCTAAAAGTGTCATTAACACAAGTGCATTTTTTTAACACTATACGACCGTGTGCACGCCGCGTAAGCGAGGGAGGATGGCTCTGTGGCTCATTGTAAAAAGAATGATTAACAAAATAAAAATAAAAATCGAGATTCTCGATGCCGTCCTCGCCTCGCCTTCACACAAACTTTTGTGTCTTAACGTTATTTCGCCTCTTTTTGTAAGATCGCGTATGATGTCTCGCAAAGTGCGTGTGCGTGTGTGTGTGTATGAGTATGTAATGTTAAACTTTTACATCTAAAGTCTTGCGTACGCGTGGCGCTATTATTATTACAGTGAAATAATAGTTATATGAATATATAACTACAATACATACATTTACATATATATAAAAATGAACCAAGGCACGAGGAATAATGATATTTCCTCTATCTTGTTGCTAAGACAAAAAGAAAATGGTGTAAGAATTTTGTCACTTTTTTCATTCCACAGACAAGACGCTGATGTCCCGTATTACTTACTCTCAAATTATTTTGTGTAATTGATTTTTTTTTTTTTTTTCCTGTTACAACAGTGTTTTTATAGAGTAATATACATTGTTTTGTAATGATATGGGATTCTGAATATTTTAAATATACGAGAGGATATTTTTGAATGGGTGATTGAATTCTGCATAAAGCAGAGCATCAATTGATTCGATTGACTGTAGAAATTGTGAATTTTATGAATTATATTATATTCTTATCGTTATTTTAATAAATTTCTTAATGTATATTATATTTTGCATCTTTGATTTGAACACTTTTCCTTTGTAAAATCTTTTATAATTATCTTTTTCATTCGTTAGGAAACCATAAGTAGTTTATTCACTCAATTTTAACTTTTATTAAATGAAATATTTTAATATCTTATAGACGATTTTTTTTTTAGATTACAGAGAAGTTACAAAATCATGGATGAACTTGAAGTGCTTAAAGTCTTAAAATATTATCCATACACATATATTCAGTATTGTCTAGTATCTATCGATAATCTACCATTTTATTGATCCATTTAACCAATAACCAATACCAAATACAGATCAGTACCATCTTGCGAGACTATTTACAAACTTACGAACCAAAATACTAGGTACGTATAAACGTATTTTTTTTAGCTGAAGAAAGACGATTTAGACGATCACTATAATTCCAAATATCTGCTCAGTCACTTCTTAATCTGAAGTTGGAGCCTGAATTGCCTGATGGAGCGGATGGTACTTATCATTGCAATTTTCATTGTTATACTTAAACTTTAGAAAAAAAAGGGTAATTCAAATTGCCTTGTGCCGAGCAAACAGTTTTTATACTATGACGTTTTGTCTTAACCTGCGAAAATTATGTCGTGACAATTTTTCTAGACTAGCTCGTGGGGATTGAATTGGTATTGGATGCGTCACTAATGAATCAACAATTCGTTAGAGTTTCAGCATTTACTTTTCACTTTACTTTTTGGCTGTCTTTTTGAAGAAGCACGTTGAGATATTTGGGTCTTGCTTGCAACTTTCTGTAAACAATGGAGGACGTGTCGTGCCTATTCTGCGACGAACCCGTCAATCCCGAGGAGGATAAACTCCTCATGACTGAAAAAAGGCGACAAACTTTCAAAAACGCGTGCCGTGAGCGAAAAGATGTCTTTGATCGTAGAGTAAAGGTGGACGAATGCGTAGTGCGTACACAAAAAGTGTTACAAGACCTACACGCATTCCAACAACATTGCTGCAGCTAAAAAATTGGACAAACCAAGACCATATCTACTCGCGCGCAAACCTCAACGGTCGATGCTAGTGTCATATTGTGTGTTTTTTGCAACGGCGACGACGCGTCCGATGTATTTAATTTCCAAAGAGCAGCAAAAACCAAAAGCGAAACGGAATTCTGTCATCGAGGCAACCGACCCCTTCAGACTTGACGCTTCATCGCGCGATGATGCATCAGCGCTCAAACAACGTCTCGATACGATAACTCTGCCCAACGATGTTTTGCGATACCACGCCAAGTGTCACCGAACTTTTCTTCGTCATTACGTTCCAAAACCGCGCGATACACCGACTTCTGACCCCATTGTTCGATTCGTCATTGATCACTTACAAAATATAATAGAGAAGAATGTCAATTTTCTCTAATTGTCATACTGAGACAGTATAATTGGCCATTGGTCGATTTGCGTGGTGTTGTTCAGAATTTGGAAAAGTACGGAGACAAAATAGTGGTAACGAAAAAGCACGGAAAGGACAGGATTATATCGTTGAAAGACACCGGTGCTGACATACTCACGGAGCATTGGTATACGCAAACCGCGAGGAAAACGGATCGTTCAAACGGCAATCGTGATTATTAACGAGGGTATACGATCACGCAGAGGCTCATCCGGTGCCGGACCGATTTCTCGAAGACGCCGAGCGAGACATACCAGAATCCCTGAAAATGGTCACTGATGGCATAGTTCTGAAGAACAAAAAAAAAATGATCTTGTCAAGTGGCGGGTAAAATCGATCGAGCCATCGCACATTGTTTGTTAGCCGCCACCCGACCTCGATCTTTCCAGTCCTCCATTCAAAATGTTTTGGCATCGCTGTTGCACAGCAAAACGGAGTCGAAGGACGTTGGCCGTTTATTGTCAACTCTTGGATTCTGCTCTACTAACCAAGACAGTGTTGAAGACCATCTTGAACAGGAAGTAGTTGAATCCATGCTAAGGAAACCACGATTTCTGTAGCTTATAAGCTAGTTAATTTGTATTTTTGTACCAAAATATATTTATATCGGTATACATATATTATCATTAAAAAAAAGAAAAGATTTTCGATTCGAAACGAAGAAAAATCACGTCAAATACTATAACAGCATAGTTTTTAGTTGAATAATTTCAAATGCGTTGAAGGAAAACATTTTCGATTACTCTAAAATTAAAGTACTTCAATTCAGAAAAATTGACAACGATTATTTCGTCAAAAGGATATATATATATGACAACTGTATTTTCAATAATATTTGTTTTCTAAATCAATGCATATTCAATAGCATTCGCATCATTTTTATTCACCGTTCAACTTCAAAACTGTTGCCGAAGGACACAACAATGTGTTTTGCACTCCCGAATAAGCGCAAACGGCTCTCAATAGTTTCCAGCGTCTATCAACAACCACAGCTTGCATCCGGCGATTATTTTCGTCGACTTGAACGACGTACGCTCTCTACTCTTTCGAAAGTCCACTAAAAAGTCAAAAAGAGCTCCCGCGCTACTTGCGTCTGAAAAAATCGAGCATTTAGCACGAGCGCCGTACGTGACGTTCACCAAAACATTGGAAGCTAATAAAGTATTTTTGCGCGAGAGACATGCGAGTCAACTGAAGTTTATTTTAAAAACTCATGATGTGCTCTAATCGGTACTTAAATTGAGAATAAAAATTAAAATTATGAATTTTTCGTACAACATTCAATGAAATATATTTCTCAAGCTCCTTCGTCAAATATAAAAATAACTGGAAGTAGTTTCAACTTTCTTTACGTCAAAGATTCATGTGGTACTTGTTAAGTTGCAAACTATTGGCATCATTTGATACTACCATTTTATTCTCGTTTGTCTTTATCCTTCTATAAAACTAATTGAAGGGAAAAAATCAACTACTTAGATTAATGCGTGAAGCAGTTATTTATTAGAAGCATTTTTTTTTAATACAAAATATACAAATGCATACTTTTGCAAGGCACTTGCTTAATATTACAACTCTGATAATTTATCACAATAAATTAACAAATATTTCATACATATTTATTTTTCTTCTCTTGGTAAGTAATGAAAATATTTTTTAGATATAAATAAAAACATACATTATCACGCGTGGTAATACGTCTCTTTGACTTACTTATTGCTTTGATCCGACATAAAATTAGACAAATATAACGTGAACTTTAAATATTTTTCAACATTTTCTTTGTTAGTTATTTTTACAAAATTACAAACAACACTATATCCTAACGAGTACGAGACTTTTTTGTTCCTTTGGTGTTAATAGCAGCTAATCTAATTATTAGTTTTCTTATGTCATTTCTTTTTTTTTTTATTATATCAGTACTAAACCAGTGGGTAAGAGGTTTTTTGAGCGAGCACAATGAATTTGTAGCAACAAAATCCTGAAATTATTAATTACCAGTTTATTTAACCTCAGAGAATAATAAATTAAAAAGTATTGGATTACCTCAAAAAAATGTTCTATGAATTGCAACAGATATACGCCACAATCACTTGCGTTAGTCTGTTGAGGCACATCTGCATGAAATATTTCCGTATTATCGAAAAATAATTCATTTCCATTGTTTTTCTCTTTGTATTCGCATTCCAAATAATTTTTCAAATCCTGTATTACCCTTGTCTTTCCAATAGTAAAAGAAGTCAACGAATCAAAAATTATAATACATGGACTGAAAACAAATTGTTACTCTGTACAGTAGGGTTCAAACAACCTTTTTTGAATTTTAGAATTCTTATTTAAAAAACTTACTAATGGTTTGAACCATCTGAACATTCCGATTTACTATCATTCGGATCCATTCCAAATAATGCAGGATAGCAAATAACAGCCGAAAACCAATGCTTACTGTAAATATTTAATTAATATTTTAATCAAACAATCTAGCAAAAGTGAAAATTTTTCGAAATGTAATTTTGAAGACAACTTACTCTAGATTAATAGGTATTATTATGAACTCTTTTTCGAAAATATTTATATTTTTGGTCCACCTTTTAACTTCTGCGTGTTGTATATCTGCCAAACTCATATTTGCATTTGTCAATGTACATTTGGGATTCGAGAGTTTTGTATAAAAAAAGGTATTGAAAATGTATGTTCTTTCTTTATCTTGATCCGATAATTTTTCCAAAGCAAAATATTTTAAATAAAAATCTATAATTATGTCGTTCAGGAACTGGCCCTGATTCAGGCATTTAAAGTCTTCTGTTGTAACAGTAATCCCATACTTCATAGGCGGTTTAGGATACACTAAAATACTGATTCAAAATTTTAATTACATACAGTTTGTTAAAAAAAAGATTACATTCTAATAATCAAGACTTCGTATTTACACTTGTGCATTTCTTCGCAAATCCAGTGTGAGACATTGGTCAGAACTCTGCACTTCTATTATCTAAATCATAAATAAATTAAAATTCAGTGTTTGTTTTTGAATATGCAAGTATTAATCACGTGTACATACATCATCGCTGCTTTTTGTCGAAACAGAACAAGATGAATCAGACGAGCTTCTTCTGCGTTTTCGTCTAAAAAACCAAAATATGCCATAAAATTGCACATTACCAACATAATTAATGCAAAGATAACAAAATTTTTCATTAGAATTAAAGCTTACAATTTTTTCATAGGACTGCTAGTTTCACTAATCACAGCATCGTCTATTATTTTCGGATTCGTTGTTTTTCGTGTGTTAATGACATATCTTACATTGTAAATGGGATCATCTTTTACTAAGTAGGTACAAACAATTTCTTCTTCGTGCAATCGTGATCTTAACTAAAGATAAAAATGTTTAAAACCAAACAATCGTCAAAATTTGTATAATCACTTTGGAATTAACAGAAGCATCTTATTTTCTAAGATAAAGTGTGATCAAAATACAAAAAAAATTACCATCATTAAAAGATGTTCAACCTTCCAACTGAAATGACATTCCTTAGGCAGCTGAAAATCAATCAACCACTGGTATCCATTATCAGGGGCAACAAGCACCTTTACCTGATCCTCATCAGGTTTGCGACAAATTGGCGCTTCAGCAGGTTCATCTATCCTCATTGACTGGAGTATATGAATACTTCCAGAACTATTACAATCGCACTTATTGGCACCCTCCTCCTGTTCCTCCTCCTCTTCTAACTCGTGCTCTGGATGCACCATCCTTTTTTAATGCTAGAATATCTTGCCTTACACGTCTTCGAGTTAACCAGCTCGACTGAAAACGGAAATGTGATCTGTACACGCGTTGATTAAGTGATATAACGCTGAGGACCATTCATGGTCGTGTTCCGAGTACTTTATTTACTTTAAGAAAAGATATCTGGATATGGAAAAGGTAAAGACTTGCTTTATTGAAAAAAAATTCATCAACTAGATGTAAATTTTTATTCCAATGATATTACCACGGATTTGGCTTGCTTAAAAAAATATATTTACGTACATTATCAATGAGTGTTACATTTACGACATTTAAAGATCCCTTCTTCAAAATCTTTTTTTCCTTGTTTGTTCATGTATAGGAAATTTCTGAAGTTAGGTGATAACAAATCATAGAATATATATTTCAAAGCTTCCTTATAGCAATTAATTTAGCGCAATTTGTGAATATTTTATTATGCCTATTTTTTTTGTACAAGTAGTGTTTATCAAAATAAGTCACTTTGTAAATCAAACATAAATAATTATTCATAAATACTTAACGATTAACAAACCGAATTTAATAATGACAATATCACATTATAAAAAGACAGTAACATTGTTCAGTAGTACAAAGTAATGGACGTGTAAGTATACATAAGAAAACAAACTTTAAGTCTAATAACTTAGAATGCACGCATTTTATAAATCTTTTTTTTATCAAAACAATTTTTTTTTTTTTTTTTAATACTAATTAATTAGATTTTGTTACTACTAAAAATAATTTATTTCGCAAATAACTACAGTTTCTTTATTTTAAACGAACCCAACAGTTTTGGACCAGCTATTCTGTTATCCTGTAATTAAATTAAAGACCGTTGTTATTAACTAATAATGAATTATTGATACAAAAGTTTTGAAAGAAAAAAGTTAGTTGATTAGTTGAAAAAAAAAAACAAAATTCATTTTTACTTCTGATCAAATATTCATCAAGGATTTCACTATTTTGACTCGAGCATGTTTGCTTTTATGGTATTAGCAATAAGATAAGTAAGTAGAAAAATTCGGAAATAATTTTTAAAAATTATTCTCAAGTTGATTTAATGCACTAACAATCTCACCTAATTTAATATAGCCAGCAACATGAATCTATTGCAAATGAACTGTCGCTCTTTTGCTGACAACTAAATAAGTAAAGCAAAGCTTGAACAAAAATTTATTTTCGAACCCATCAGCTTACTAAGAGAAAAAATTTGGCCATAGATATAGATACCTGTGTGATCCACACTCACATTTTTCTCTTAGTCACTGCATAAAAAGGAATAAGTAATAGAATTTTATTACAAATGACTGCAGTGTGCAGAATATACGATGTGTATGCACGAGAAATATTGCTTGTATATAATATATGTTCTTAATTATTTCGATCTTCTAAATGAAAATTGTGATGGTATAGATGACTGAAATAATGACAGGAAAATCGTTAAAAACGAATCTAATAAAAAAAATTTCGATAATTAATTTATCTGGCTTGTTAAGATTGTTATGAGCAAAAAATGTTAATAACCCATTTGAAAGGTTATCAAATTTTCAGGTTCCGGATTTCATTTTTTTTTTTTACAACACTGTGTGTCTAGCATTTGTTTTACGATATAGCCCACAACAAATTTTTTTTCACCTTGAAACCAACAAATCAAGACTTGGTAAAATAAGATCACGAAATAATATAACATAATAGAAACATAAGATCACGTAACAATTTATCATAAGCAAGGGGACGACGATATCATATATTATTATAAATAACCACGTGACCTTACTTTCCGAACATTTCGAAATTGCCCCTCTATGGTGTTTGTTTATGTGAAAAAGGATATAATTGTACAGTATATTTTACCTGAGGACCTAGTTGTGTTTGTCATTTAGGAGATCGAATTTTTTGAATTAGTTTAAAAAATAGCAACAAATAAAGAAAATCTGTATATAGGTACTTAATCAACAAATTATCAACGTGGAAAGCTGTTAGGAAACCATATAGAAATCCGAAACTTAAAAAAAAAAAAAGTGTAAGTGTTATTTACTTATCCTAAAAATACTTATTAACTGTACTTTGCAATTTGCATGGTGACAATGTTACTTGTATTGATATATAAAAGGTACATGATGTATACGTATTTAATCAAGCACAAAGTGTGTACTTTTATATCATATATAAGTACTTAACAGATAATATTAATACACGAGGTGGATTATAACGGTATGGGATTGCGATTTCGTCATCGCCTGTTATGTTATTTTAGATAAACTTGTTGCCTGGCACACACCGGCGGCGGCGGTTAGCGTGGTGGTTTGCAAATTTTAAGGACGTTCGATAGAGATAGCGGGGGGTAACCACTTGCAGGGCAAGGGGGAAGTAGCGATGAGTGAAGACTTGGCATCGCCGCACGGGTCTCCAATGTGTGACTGTCATGTACACACATATATACACACATCAGTGCTGCGTTGGTTACGGCAGCGTATGTGTATATTTGTAATGTATTTGTGCTAAAGATGTAAGCATTTGATTTTTATTCGTTATAACAATGTAATAAAAATGAGTAAATAATTAAAAAGACTTGTGACAGATATATGTTGTACATACAATTATATTCGTAGCTAATGTAAATAAAATTCTTGAATTTTTATGTCATTTGAAAAGTCTCATTGAAAGTGATATGTTAAATAATTAGGACAGACCGACAGACTCTAGTCTCTGCGATTACTACAAGCATGTGATTTTGTTATCTTGTGTAAAAAAATTTCATTGTATAAAAATTACAAACTAAAAACTTTATTAAGAAAAATAAATATGTGTTATTATAATACAATGTTTTGTTATGGGTACGGGTGGAACCTANGTATACATACGTACATACGTACGTATACGTTTATTCGTTCTTTGTTTGCAATTAATATTATTTATGAGATTAATCATCAACGATTTCGAGCATAATTGAAGCAATAAATAGTACAAGTAGTTCAGAAGTTGGCAGTTGCTCAAATAGTAATAACAACAAGTGCGACAGATTGAAATCTCTCTCGTTCTCAATTTGTTTTCTATACATGACTCTCCGTTAATATATGCGTACACGAGCAATAAAAATGAATCACTGAATGGACTCAAAATGACTGATTTGTTTAAACTACCGTATGAGAGTTTTGAGCACGGAGAATAAAATTAATTTATATGTATATTCAAGTACCCTCGCAATTTATTTACCGAACTTTGAAATTCAATATCTCGAAAACGAAACAGACGAACCTCTTGAAAATATAACAGCTTCATTGTAACAACAATAAGAACGTCTGGTTAAAATTTCAAAAAGATTCATCACAGGGTTCTATCTCTACCGAACGTCCTTAACTTTAGCTCATGCCTCATGCATACTTATGCGGTAGATACAGGTGTTATCACGATTAGATTATAATAAAAAAATATCGTATACGCAATTATGTTTGTAGTTCTCTTAGCGCGTATGTATCTTATTTAAATTTCATTTGTTTACACGACTCTGTGCATGTATCCAAGGGCAGTATCTCTCGATTTTCCGAATATACATATATATATATATATATATATATATATATGTATTCTATGCGTTGTGAAAAGAGAAGAGTACATTGACACCATAATAAGTACGCGTGTCTTGGAAAAAATTTTTACCAGGTTCGAAAGATGGAAAAAGAAAAATCAGTCAAATGGGCAGAACCTTTAATTACCTTTATCTATCCCTGTAGAAGTTTCTCTGTGTGACAAAATATTCGAGCACACTCGAATCGTCTCTCTTTCTCTCACTTATCAGCTCTCGCGCATCACCTTCAGTGTTTGATCTACCAACTAAAACTAGTCGGTCAATCACACATTCGAGGAAACTCAGCCGGTACGATACTACAAGTTAATGAAATTCAAGTCACGATTGAAGATGTTCCTCTTTCTCTCGCAGTACTTACGTACTTATCTATACGTAACTATATGATAAAGCGTATCAGATGATGATTATTCGAGCCGATTCCAACGATGAGTGTCGCATTGCGAAACATGTGTAGTATATGTACTTATTATGTTATGTACGAAAGAATTAGCAAAGAGACGCGCCCTGCCTATACATTGCAATGTTTACATCAAACGCCACTGTATAATAGTTAGTTATAATACTGAGACATGTACCACAACTCACGATTAGACGATGCCCATCAGCACGACGACTGACATTTTACCTGCTTGTTTACTGATATGAAAAAAAAAAAGAAAAAAAGAGTAGAACTGGAGAAGTAAAGAAAGAGTGCCCTACGCATGCGCGAATTTCCAGGGGCGAAAGGTGGAGGGAGGAAAAAAGTAAAGGGTGTGCGTGCAGCGTGGGTGTGCATACAAGTTGTCAGCAGGTGCCAGGTAGATGCACCTCTTTGTAAAAGACACCCGCGATGACGACAACCTCGGCTGTGGGCATGTTATTTTTTGTACACTAACTACTCTAAGGTAATTAGGCTTGTCTGCCTGCCTGTGGGAGAGGGAAGTCCATAAACGTATTGATTTCTCTGACACTTCCGGTGCAACATTACCATTCTATTTAAATCAAATGCAAATTAAAAAAAAATTTTTTTTTATCAAACCTACACTCAAATCGCATGAGGACTATGTGGAGTGAAGAACTGACTATGTTAAAATAAACGCCTTCACCACATGGGCAATTATTAACAATAATTCTGTGTTGCCTACATCAATTCTCAGATTTCATAAAATGAAGTTGTCAACACAGTGAAATTTTAATTGATCTAGAGCATTGTTAGTTACGTGTATCAGCCATCATGTTTTAAAGATAAAAAAAAAAAATTTATTGATTTGTGAAAAAAATCATTGTCTAAAGTAAAAAAAAAAATTATCTTACATTTTGTTGATCACGGTTAATAATTTTTTTTCAAAGAACAGACGGTCACAAAAAAAAGTCATATTTATACATTTCTTTAAATTATTTTACACGCTTTGACATATTACATTTACTCTTGTCAAATATTGATATCCATGATGTATGTTAGAAATTAAATGTAAAGTTAATGGATTATGTGATAGGTATACTGAAAATAATACTTACAGTGGAAATTGATATAGAATAGAATGGATCCGACACGTTAGGTATTGCATAAGAAGGTAATGCCAATTTCATAATTTTTTGCGCTCTTGACTGTTGAGTAGCTGGCGTTGAAAAAATTCTGTTTCTTTTGACAGGACTTCCTGATGCTTCTTCTAAATCTACTGTTTTGTTGTGTGCCTTGTATAACTTTTTACCCTTCTTCAATGTATTACTGGGAAGGCAGTATGGTGGTGATCCACAATTTACTTGCTCAGACGTCTTGTGCTTTAAAGGTGGTTCATCCATCAATGGAGAATTACTACTGTTTGCATAACATGGAGTAGTCTTTTGTGAGCCCAAAAATAAGGTCTTCACACTTAGGGGGGAGTTTTTATTGCGAATAAAAAAAGATTTAGTGTCTAATGAAGGCAATTTATTTTCCTGAACTGTTGAATCGTCTGACGGTTTCAGGTGAAGTGGCACAGATTCTTCGTCCGAAGATGATTCACTATCAAATAGTCTCAACTTGGAGGATTTCTTTTTTTTTCCAAAGACTTTTGTATCCTCGTAGTTCGGCATGGCTACGTGATTTTTCTTTGTTATCCAAGTCATCTCTTCATTGTCATCTGACTCAATTCTGTAGTCCACCAGACATTTTTTCTTTTGAAATTCAATGCTTGGTAACTCGATACTTTCACCTTTATGAAAGTCTGTGGCCAACTTGCCAATTAAGTTTGCAATATCTTCCCGCTTGTGGTCAATGATTTCTTCAGTAAACCAGTCGCGTAAGTCAATACGTGGTTCTGTATAATCCTCAATTGGGACCTACAAAAGAAAATTTTTTCTTTAGTATTTTAAATTATCACTTTAACGAAAATAACTGTAAAAATCGTACTTTGAAAAAGTTCTCTACGTATTGTAGCACATACAATCCACAGTCTGTTGCATTAGACTGCTTCGGTATCTTAGGCCTTACAAGTCTTAAATTTGACGGTGAAAATAATTTTTTTTCACCTTTTTTGGCCAGATATTCGCAAGTCAAGTACCCTCGCAATTTATTTACCACCGCTGTTTTATTTGAATACAATGAGTCAAATACTAAAATACAGGGCCTATAAAATTATCAAAGCAAAAAATCTTCAATAACGTGTTTTTTCAAATTTATTAACTATTACATTGATATTTACCTTTGTTTAATCAATATTGCATTTACATTTTCGAAAGCAGGTACTTCATCATCATCATCATTATCATTATCAACAACTAAATAAGGAAAACAAATAATTACCAAGTACCAGTGTAGGCTGAAATTAACAAATTTATCATTAAATGCCATGTTGTCATCGTAACTTTTTCAAAATTACAATACTCTCTTACTTTTCATTCACTGGAACGATAATAAAATCTTTATCAAAAATATCAACATTTTTCGTCCATCTTTGCACGCCAGCATGCCGCCTCTCATCTTCACTTGCATAATTAGAACTATCATCATTCTGATACGGTTTAGCAAAACGTGTATAAAAATGAGAACTAAAAACGTGTGTTCTTTGTCTATTAGCTGGAGATAGAACCTCGTGTGTCAAGTAGGATAGATAAAAATCAATGATCACATCATTGAGAAACTCATCATTTCCAAGACACTGATAATCATTCAAGTTGATAGCTATTCCACCTTTTTCTGGTGGTGGTGGGTAAATTGCTAATCTAAAATTAATTTATACTTGATAATATAGTATTTAAATTAATCACTGGTAATGATATTTAAACTTACATATTTGATTGGCTACGTTTTTTTGATTTATTTCCAATCTATAACAAAGAAAATAACCAAATAATCGGTACATTTTATTCAAGATATAACGTTCTAAGTTAAATAATTAAAATTATATATACTTACAGGGGAGCTGTTATTTAACTGGACTGTGTTTGTTGATGTTTCATAATCATTTTCCCCAAGAGCACTGAAAATAATTTTTTTTCAAGTAATCTTCAATAAACGTTATTATTAATGAAAAAAAAAAAAAAAATTATTCTTACGGTGAATTTGATCTAGAACTTCGTATACTTTCCACACTAGGAGCTCTGACGATATTGCTTTTGCTTTGTTCATATGTTGTATCTGATTCATTTTCTTTATCAGATAAACTAAGATAATTTACTTTGGTGGATGCCTGTGAATTCTGTAACACAGAAAATAAAGTGTTGTTAGAAAATTAGCAAGAGAAATTTATGTGCAAAATAACTACCAACAAGGGCCTTTAAATGAAAAGTATTTTAAGTTTATAAATTGGTTAACCAAAATTAAGACTTGTAAATCAGCTTTCTTGACCAATAAAATACTTAATTAAATATCGATAATACTTAAACAAAAAAAATCTTACATTTAGTGCCTCATTTAATGTTCCTCTACAATGTTCACTGTCTTTTTTGATTTTGACAACATAGTCATGATTACACTGTAGGTCTGACTTACACTCTAAGTCTAATATGTAATGATTACAGTCTTTATCCTTGATTGCAGCACTTGCAGCCTGAAGCAAATTTAACATGCTTTACAAAGTTTACAACGTGCATTCGTATACTTGCATCATTCAAATTTTCGGAAAAAATACTAAAAGACATAATCGGGGAGATTAGTTAAAAAAAATATTGGTAACTTTGAATAAAACTAGGTAAATGTATACATGCCATTGTATCGTTTCTCAAACTAACGTCACACTCAAATACACAAGTGTTTTTTTTTTAGTTCAACACCATAATATACACTCGTTAAATATTAATACACCCATAGTAATCAAAACTAAACAGATTCAAAAATAAAAATTGTAAGATCGAAGCAAGAAGCTGCTGCTCAAAAATGTACCTACAAGAGAAGCGATAACAGAAAAAAAGCTCCACAAATAAAAATACCTACACATAGCACAGCGTGTCCCAAAAGTAACTGAATACCTCGTAAGTATATTGGAGTAAGTACTCACGGCCTGGACGATGTCGGACAAGTCGATGTCACTCGTCACGTCCATCGTGACCACGCTCTGATGGTTATCCGGAGACTCGTCGAACATCACCTTGACCGTGACTTCTTGCGTCTCGTTGGACTCACGGGGTTCATCAATTTCCAAGATTTCAAACTCAATTTGCGCGTCGTTGTCATCGTCCTCCTCGACGTCGAACAACTGATGTTCCGAGGGCTCTGACATCTCGCCCAGACTTTGTTTTCCTATTCTTCTTTATGTCACCGGGTCGAGTCACATCTTCCCTTGCACAACTTTTCTTACGTAAGCACGTGTTTTTTCTTCTTTCGAGTAAAACACTTTTTATTGACAACAACGTCAACCAAACTAGGGATACTTTTGCACGATAGCGCTATCTTAACCTTCAGCTTTAGAAATGAGGACACACACAGAGATGGTTGTTAATGAAGTTGAGCAGGCCCGTTGGGTAAACGAATCAATGATTATGCACTTGTCACTGTTTACATTTACGACGTACAAATTATAAATTGATGACACTGATAAATATTGATAATTGAAACGAAGAGATAAATACTTAGTCCGATTATTTTGCTTTCTGCATGAGGAATAGCTGCTGTGCGCCAGTTGTGCGTGAGGGTGGGGGGTCAGCGGGGCAAAACTTACTTTTTTAGTTGTCGGACAGTAGTGACACCAACGGTGGAAGATCAAAGTAACCACTGTTGGGCGGTTAATTATGAAAATGTCCGAAAGAAGGAGTCTCTGCAAAAAGTATTTTTTATACGTATAATAATCAATACTTACTAAACAATTTGCCGAACAAGAATAGTATTAATGTAGTCTTTTAAAATTTTTTTTCAAGCGATGAAATCTTTGATCGCATAGTGTCCTGAGAACGCCACTTCACTAAAAAGGGCAAGTTAAGAATTTTACGATTTTTTAAGTGGAATTTTTTTTCACGCTCGTAAAACTCGATATGCATGACGATGTAAGAGTAAAACGGCGTAATAATAATGGCTATCACGGGGTATTCTTGATGTATGCTGACTTGCACGTTTTTATATTAATAATCTCTCATAAAATTAAGTGCCAAGAACAATAAATTTCATATAATACGTTCTTTTAAGAGCGTTTTTATATCTCATAATGAAAAATTTTGTGTATACATACGTACATACGTACGTATACGTTTATTCGTTCTTTGTTTGCAATTAATATTATTTATGAGATTAATCATCAACGATTTCGAGCATAATTGAAGCAATAAATAGTACAAGTAGTTCAGAAGTTGGCAGTTGCTCAAATAGTAATAACAACAAGTGCGACAGATTGAAATCTCTCTCGTTCTCAATTTGTTTTCTATACATGACTCTCCGTTAATATATGCGTACACGAGCAATAAAAATGAATCACTGAATGGACTCAAAATGACTGATTTGTTTAAACTACCGTATGAGAGTTTTGAGCACGGAGAATAAAATTAATTTATATGTATATATAATTGAACCGCATGCCATGAGTGCCCCTAAGCACTTTTTTTCACCCTTTGATGTTTTTCTTTTCCTTTACAGAAGCGCTTGTCAAAAAAAAAAAAAAAAAAAAAGCTGTGATCTACTCAAATGCCGAAGCATCCTTTATTGTATCCTTCGATTTGTCCTCATATCAACTCGACTCTGAAATTACAAAATTACGAACGATTACCAAAAGGAGGCGTAGAGATATATCTTTCCAATCTATTTATATAAATATTCCCCCGCACCATGCATGTCCGTAAAAGTAGGTATTTGATTTGCGGAAAAACTCCCTCGATGGCTGCCGTGTGGGTGTGGATACTGTAGTGGATCGACAAAACGGATAATTTCGCGAGCCCGAGGCTTTTCCCCATTGGCTGGCGATCTCTGCGCCAGATAACACGCAGCTCTGTCCCGTCCCGCGTATACACATATAGGTATCGTCCTTTCTCTTTTGTACACTCTGAGAGTAGATGGCTGCTGCTGCATTAGGGCGGAGCTTTTGGGGACGCTTCTCGGAATACTGTATGTGAGAAAAGTGCATGAAAAATAATACTCGTGCAGTCACTGACTCATAAATTATTTATTCATTCGTTATATTGTGCACTACTTATGTTTAATTGTGCTATGTGTACCCTTGGCTTTTACTATATTATAAACATCATCGAAAGAACAACCGCTGTACTTTTGCAAAAGATCGATCACTTATCTCATTTACAGCAAAGCTTTTTGAAACTATTGTGTACATGTGTTTGATAATAATAGATATAAAATGTGAGCTTTTATTTTCTGTTTGTATTTCTAATTCGAGATTCTTACACGCAAGTAAAACATACGTAAGAAAAAAAAAAATCACAAACGAGACGTCTGATAAGTACTGTTTCTTTTTGTTTTCTCGCTAACGTAGAATAGTAATATAATAGTTATCATATAGAGTAATGAACAACTAAGTACATGTCTTGTTTTTTTTTTTTTTTTTTTTTTTTTTTTTTTTTTTCTTCTTTTTATCATCAAATCACGCATTTATCTTTTTTTATGAAATTACAACAAATTATCTGTTACATTATTGTAAATGGTGATTACACTTAGCATTAAATATCCCTTTACTTATCATTACGCTTATAGATATATTTATATAGTCATGAACATAAATCTTAAACGGTAGTTTCGCACTTTCGATACTTAACGGAACTAAAACATTCTCGCGTGAGATTCGCTTCTTATGTGTAAGTATATAATTATTTGAAAATCAACAATTAATGTCTAGAAATGAAATATTATGATATAAAATATATTTACATACACGCATCGAGTGCAGTTTTACAAGAAAAAAAAAAACATCACTATAAACGTCCACAACAAATTAATATTTTGCAAAATGATAAAAATCTGAAAATTTTCGATCAGTGTTAAGAGCACCACGAAGAAGTACAAAAATAATTTGTTTCGAACGTTTTAACTCGAAACTCAAGCCTGAGAGACGGGCGTGCAAAAAAATACTGTCCAACTTTTGTAACACAGCTCTAAGCAACAACAAAAAACTGATATTTTATACTTTTCAGTGAAAAATGAATTTTTCCTTTTCTTCTTTTCTTTTTTTTCTCTTTTAATCTTTGAGTATCAAAACGAATGATAAAAACAAAACCAAAGTCCAATGGATCGCAAAAAAAGTGAAAATCAACTGAAAGCTCGCTTCGTTACATAACTAACTCTTTGCTTAAAAACTTGCAAAATTAAATACATTGTTCATTCTTTTTACGCACAGGTAAGGATTATTAACTAAAACTTTTTAAAAAAGCGTTTATATATACGTCGATAAAAACTCGATAAAATGAGAATCATTGCTTTTGACCGGCAAAAAAAAACAAAAAAAAAAAAAAAAAACCAAAATGTCATGAAAACTGAATCACATACTTTACAGGGATTCTGACACTATACAAGTCGATTACCAGCACTTGGAGCGCGCCTGAAAATCGACGGGCGAGTATCCGATCGATGAAACACTCGAGGGCGTCGTCGAGCTGTACACGTTAGAGGCGACACCTACGGTGCTGCTTGGCGACAACGGCGTGGTGCCCGGGTCCTCTTTTATCACTGCGGTAACAAAAACACAACTTTCAAACAAATCCTTGATTTTCAGAAAGTGTAAATGTATAATAAATAAGTGCAAAACTCACTGTCCGGCCAGTACGAGCACCTGGACACGGCCTCGGAGACGCTCATGGCAGTGGGATCGTGCCTCCTGGAGCACGCGGCAGCAAAGCCCCCAGCGAAGCCATTCCCGCTACTGATGGCAGCCGCGGCCGCGGCGGCTGCAGTCGATCCGCTCGTGCCACCTGGAACATCGAGGTAATTCCCTTGAAAAGCTTGGGGACCCGGGGGTTCGGTCAGTTTGCGGCGAGGCGCAAGGGAGGGCGGGAAAACGGCGCCAGAGTGCGTGGCTCACCTAAGGACGATCCGATCTGGCTGTAGCCGTTCATCGTCGGGATCTGCATCGGCTGCATCGGCAACTGCTGGGGCAGCTGGCAGCCGTACGGCGAGAGCTGTTGTTGCTGCTGCGGCAGGCTCCAGGCACTAGAATCATCATCGGTATGTGTACACGTGAAAAAATTTAATGATTTTGTTACAATATCTAATGTATATAGTACTTGCGTACCTCTCGTAACGAGGGTAAGCGGTGGCCGAGCCGTAAGCAGGCGGTGAGTGGCTAAAGATGCTCCTCGAGGCGTTGATGTGGCCCATGTGAACCGACTGGTAGGGATTGCTGTACATGGCCTTGTTGTACGGATTGTTGTTGGGCGGGGCGCGCTTCATCCGCTTGCGTCGCCGGAAGTTGTTGTTCTCGAACATTTCGCCCGCGTTTGGATCTTCAACACGGATCATAACGAATGTACACATCGATACACTTCACGTAAGGATACAAAAAACACAACGCTCACCAACTGCGTTGAAATTAATGTAGGAAAGCGTTAAATAAATCTCTGATTGAAAACAACCAATTGATTTAGAAAAAAAAAGTCCAATGAACGGTAATTCATAAACAGCTTATTATATACCTGACACCGCGTTTTAAACGTATATCTCACGATCTGTGATAAAAGTGTACACTAACCGATGACCCAGTAGTTGCCCTTGCGTTCGGCGCCGGGTTCCCTGGGCACCTTCAGGAAGCACTCGTTCAGGCTCAAATTGTGCCTTATGGAGTTCTGCCAGCCCTTAATGTTCTCCTGGTAATACGGGAAATTCGTCATGATCCACGAGTATATCTCGCTGAGGGTCAGCCTGCCCTTCTCGCTGCTCCGGATGGCCAGGACGATGAGCGCCACGTAGCTGTAGGGCGGCTTTTTTTGCTTCGAATTGTCGTTCGTGCCGTCGTTGGCTACCGTCGCGTTGTTGTCGCCACTGTTGTTGTTGTTGTTGTTATTGCTACCACTGCTACTAATGCTACTGCTGTTGTTGTTGTTCTTGTTCTTGGCCGTGGTTGTGGTTGTGGTGATCGTGGTCGTGGTGGCAGAGTTGTTGTTGCTGCTACTGCTACTGCTGCTGCTGCTGCAGACACCGTTGGCGTTGGCCGACGGAGCGCGGCTGCTTCGCGAGCGCCTGTTAACGACGACGCTGGTGCTGTTCGAGGCCCTCGACTCCCCGACGCTTCGGTCATCCGTTATACTGTTGAGGTGGTGGTGGCTGCCGCCGGTGCCGTTGTTGCTGGTTGTCGTTGAAGCCTCGAGATAATCCGAACGGTCGGGCGAGTGATCTTCGAACTTTCGTTTCACCGATTTTGGCTGCGTAAGGAACAATCGATATAAAAGACAATGATCGCAAAAGTTGGGCTTGGAGGCCAAAGTAACTTAGCAACATAATATATATATCAACGCGCACAAAAATCTCTCGATTGTGCAGTTACATCAGGGAAAATATAATATATACTAGTGTCGTACATTGCATGAACAATAAGGAGAATGGTTTTCATCTTTTTAAGTTAATATTATGGCAGAAAATGAATCAAAATCTACGTAACAAATTTCTCGTGTCATTTTTCAGAATAAAAAACATATATTACAAGGTGTTTTCAAGTACTACTGTCACGAATAAGCGAAAAGTACGGGTGAACAAACCCAACAATCTTCACCCCCATATACAAGGCTCGATGATTTCCGCAAGTATGCAGGTACATAATATTCTATTTATCGATTTTTCTCAGATTTTCAGACGTGAGCGTTAATGATGATTTATAGAGTCAAGCAATTGTATATATACCAGGCGGTGGTTGTTATGTTGCAGAGGCCCGAGGCTGCTACTAGTGGGCATCGAGGCAACCTGCACGGAGCCGGGACTATGGCTGTGGTGATGGTGGTGCTGGTGCAGTGGCGACTGTAAGCTCGAGCTTACCTGCACCGAGCTGCCGTGCAGGTCCTTATTTGGACTCGCCGTTGGCATGCAACTGCTGCCCAGTGGATCCGACACGAAGCTGCTGACTGGAGAAGNTTTTAGGGGTGTAGTGGAGTTTTTGAAAAAGAATGATTGGTTGAATGGACTTATAGAAGAGTTTGTGCGCTTCGTTCGTTTGACTGTTACGATTCGCACTGCTCTCCGAGACGACCAGACGCTTGTCCCGCTCACACTCACGACGCCTCTCACGCTGTAATCAACCCGCTTGTACAATATCAAATAAAGTGTTTTACCAAACATGACCAATAGGTGTTATACGATCATATCAGTATTGAATGTAAACGGTGGAAACAGAGACGTGCGCAGAACGTGAAAAATTTATCGGTCTGAAGAATACATTTTTTTTTTTTTTTTTTTTTTTTTCATAGTGTACGGTACAGTGTGGGTATACATATATCGGTAATACGGTTGGAGATCGATGAGGTGAAATGAGAATGAAAAATAAAAGGCACCATGATAGGGTCGAGCTTCCAACAATCGAACAATGCGGGAAAACAAAGAAATCGATAGCGGACGCGAGCGAAAGAGCCGAGAAATCGACAACTTCCTCGAAACCTATACATACGTGTTCACGAGTGTATAATATATACATATATGTATATTATGGTCACCTCCCTCGATATTACGCATAGGTGGAGGGACAATTGGATTTTTTCATACGAATCACGAGGCATCTCGAAATTCGAGGCAACGACTCGCGGTGATGCTCGACACCGTTTCTCTTTCTGCACGGTGATGTATGTATATCTGCCCTTATATAATATTGTACCGATCATTTAAAGTGCGAGTGTGTTTAAATATTTATAAACAAGTTGATACTGTACAACGAAGCGCGGGGATACTTTGTTTAATTCACGGGATTTGACCAAAGGGGTCGTTTATCGTTTTTCACATGATGTATATGCGTTTACGAGTTTTGTGTCATTGAAGGTGACGTGAAATGATTGCAGAGAAAAAAATACACCCCGATAACTGAGATGATTAAACATCCACATGTAACAGCGTCGATTTTTTTTTTTTATATATTATTATAAAAATAAAACTTTTACATATAAATACTTTACACTCATGCAAGAGGAAGTAAAAAAAGACGAGGGTAAAGGTTTTTTTTTTTTATATGTTTGAAGTTTTGTCACGTGCTCTGTCGATGAACATTGGGATGTAGGAAGCGTGAAGTGACATTTTTGCCCGCTTGTTTGCATACCTCTCGGCCCAACGTGTTGGATGATTTTATTTAATTCGTACGAAAGACGCGTTGTATATATACATGTACGCGTAAAACGAAGCAAGTGTATTTTGTATGATGTATATGTAAAACAATATGTTCCCGCCACGGCCAAACCAATCAGTTATTATAAACGATTCGAGGCTCACGTTGATGCATAAACAAACATTTGGCAGCTGCGTTGTTTTTGTATCGTACGTTCCATTCCATATTCCCGCGTTGCTAACGCTTAGGTGTATATATGTATAGATTGAATTCATGGTGTTGTGTGTATGCAAGTATACGAGTAACGCAAAAACCTCGGTATTTCTGTATTTTCGTCCAGATGATAATTACAACAGGAAACAATGTTAAGTCACGAGGAATTTTTACAATCCTGTACTACCAACGCATCTCCAAAAAATAAATCCACGAATCTCGACGGGTTATGAAAAAAAAAAAAAAAAAAGGCCAAAAGTATACACCCCCGAGTGGGACGAGGAGAAGCTTACAAAATATAAATAAAGTATCGCTTGCGCGCGTATACGTATATACATACGCGCGACGCATTACTCAGAATTAAAGAGAGCACAGCTTATGCGGGGGTGAGGCGAGGCGTAGTAACAATGCCCCTGTGATCGTCTACGTGTGCGTAAATACATGTGTGTAATATACGGTCCGCGAATATATACGGGGCTCCTGGGTAACTGGAGCTGCTCGCGGTAACGCGACTCCACGATATTACGGGTGTATATATATTTCGCCTTTGGGCCGTGCGTGCAGCGTTCAAACTCCTTCGGTGCACGTCACGTTGGGCTCTGATAAAAAAAAAAAAAGAAAAGAAAAAAAAAGCCAAGTACCTATATACTCTCTCGAGTGTAAGTGGCGTTTTTCCTCTCTTTTAAAATCAATACAAGTGTGTATTATATACTGCGTATCTGCTGCGAAAAGCAAATGTTAAAAAATAAGGAGCAGTCCGAGAGACAACGTAACACTTTGCTGTCACTTATCGCGAGCTTATTGAGGAAATAACAATATTGTTAATTTGATCCACGTAATTCGTCGTGGGGTATAACTCCTCTCATCAAAAGAAGAAAAAACGTCGTTTGGCATTAAAATTATATTTCAAACGCATACTAATGTACGAGTACAGGGAATCATAAATATATAGTACTTACAGAGATTTAATAGCCAATTAGACGCAAAAAACAAAAGCTGCATAACTCGCTTATACATATTATAATAAACCAACTAAGCGTATATACTTTTTTTTTTTTTTTTTTTTTTTTTCCCCTCCCCAAACAAATATTCCCGGATGCAGCGATAAGCGCCGCTGTTACAGCACCATTTGATTACGTTTGTTAAATTGCAAATACGAATCTCTCTCAAATATTTTTATGTAATCATGTGTTTGTTTCGATAAACAAGCCTGACACGTGATGTTAAATTTTTTCACGACTACGAGTGTCAAGAGCGAGAGGGAGAGAGAGAAAAAAAATTACTCGACCAGAGAATCAAAGACAACAAACAGCTATATGTGTAACGCCTTCATTCATCAACTCATCGTCAAAGACAGTAAAGATATACATACATAATGTTGCATGTAAAAGCTCGCACGTATAGGTGTATCGAGCGGATGATGATGGATGGATAAGCGTATGTACGGTATATATAGGGTGTTGAGTTTCTTCTATTGGATGCACACAATACAACATATATAAGGTACAAGCGCAGGTATAGTGCACGTGCAGAGAGAGAGAGAGAGAGGGTGTTTTGAAAATAACAGGCCGAATAGCTGTCGACACACGCTGCACTGCACACATGGCACTCGGTTGTTGTACAAATTAATGCTTTTACACTGTCATAATAGCCGAGCTGCAGCATATAATAGAGAAAGGATGTTTTGCTTTACCGGATATGTATAATGTACAGGTACATTTGTACGGGGTGCGATGCGTTAGGTATAAGTATCGCTAATTGCGCGCGTAAAGTGATCGCCAACTTACGATTTCTTGCAATTTTTTTTTTTTTTTTTTTTTTTTTTTTTTTTACGCGGAATGGAATGCGAAATTTCGAAACGAGTTCCGGATTCGCAGGTTGAACAATTCAATTTTAGGAGTCAATACGCGATGTTACTTCATGTCATTGTGTACATATGGGTATGAATTTCTCAAGGTATACGAAACCTGTTGTAATGTACAGTAATCGAGAACTTCCTGATGTTTTTTATACATATATGGAAGAATTTTTTCAGATTTTCAGTACCAGAACGTCAATTGCAAAATCTGTTTCTCTCTCTCTATAATAATATTTACCAATCAGCACCATTGTGTAACAAGAATTTTATATAGTCAACGGTTAAAATTTAAAAACAAAACAAAAAAACGCCTCCTCCCGAGTCAAGGATTTTGTTTTTCGCACACCAGAAAATTTTTTCAAATCCAAACAACTTGACTCTCACAAGTATAGGTATTTTCTTTTTTTTTTTTTTTTTTATAAAATACTACAATTTTTGTATCAATTAAAAAACCCGTTGTCCCATAGCATTTCAGTGCATAGAAAAACCACAAGCAAATGAGTAAGTTCACATTCTCCATGACAAAAGATGTACCACTATACATGCCAACGTGGCACAAAAGAGGGTCGAAGGTCAGCGAGCTAATCTCTCCCCCTCCTACTATTTGAGGAAAAAAAAAAAAAAAAAAGCGGCATCCTCTGCATTCCCTCGTCTCGACGGAGTGCTGGCAGCTGCTGAAATCGGCACACACGGGAGAAAAAGAAAGAATCGTCGGTCCGGCCGCGATAAGCGAAATACAATACTCGAATGACATCAGCTCGCGAATCACCCGCGCACAATTTTACATGTATATATGCATATACAACTTTGCTGCTGCACGTCTTTTTTTTTTTTTTTTTCTCTTTTGTACATTATATAAGCTATATATGCAGCGACGTGGGTACGTGTCGATCGGCCAATGTGGAGTCTTTGCCACGGTGATATGGCGCACCAGAGCTGACGAAGGGGCTGATGATTAATCGCATTTTAATTCGACGTCATACGCGGAAAAGTCTTCGCCTGCCCACTACCTGTAGATCGATCGGTGCTCGAAGGAAAAAAGTTTTTTTTTCCTTCACATTCACGTATTTGTATATGTTATGAGGGTTTGTTTTATCGAAAAGAGTTTTCGATGTAATATTCAGCGAAATTTCTTCAAAAAAATTGTTTAGCTTGCAACGATTTGCCATTTTTGCGAGAAAATTACATGAACACGATCAAAAAATAGTTCGGATTGAACAACCGATTTTATATCATCTGATGGTTATGTGAATATCGTTAAAATCACCAATTTATGCTATGAACTGAGATAAATAATAAATACGTGCAAGTCCAAAAGTTTTTTCGCAACACCGGTATGGAAATAGCAATTTTATTCAAAATGATTCCCTCCGCGTCCTCAATAACAAAAAAAAAAAAAAAAAAAATCGATCTTACCGATCAATACGCGATAAAATCAAAGAGGCCATCCACACACGATTCGTTGCATAACCATCCAGCGCAAGCTCGCTTACAAAGAACACAAACGTCCTTCAATTTTTGCCGATCGGCAACCGAGTTGCAGGGATACATCATCGATTGGGAAATCGTTCTTATGAAAAGTGGGTGCAAGTATACATGCGTTACACCGAAAAGTGTCACACGCGCGCGTGTGCATGGCTTTTTTATGTTGCCTGCCACGTTACACGAGACCTTGACATGAATAATAATTGTTATTGCGAATATCGCCGTCCCTCTATACTCGAAATCCGGTCTTTGGTGCATCGAGTGCAAATTTTACATGTGATTGGAGAAAACAAGGATGGTGTGCATATCTATACCGATATCTACATTGGATCGGTTGTATTTTTGTTAAAACGGACTTTTTCCAGCATAAAGGACCGTGTTGTCCCTGGTCAAACAGATGGGACTTTTGAAAAAAGAAAGGCGCAGTTTTGTCCAACTTTACGAGGCGTCGTGCGCTCAAGATGACTCACTCGCGTCTCTCCCACGAAAAGAAAAGGGAAAAAAAAAAAAAAAAAAAAAAAAAAAAA